>ML802768.1:40280-61303 GCA_009831015.1 Picea engelmannii
TCTGCGATCTCCGCTTCCTCCGCTAACTTCTCACGGCGATCTTTAAAGAGTAATGCAGACAACTTTCCAAACCTTGTGAAAAGTCTGTGACGCGTGCTCTCAAGATCCGTGAGGCTCTACGCTGTGAGGATCGAGTTGCTCTCTCGACTGTGTGAAGAGGCTTACTGCTGTAGCTCTGATACCATGATAAATTGTGAAGGAAAGAGAAATGCAGAGAGAAAAGAATAGTATATTCAAATGTATGAAGAAGTACAGAACAGAACTGAAGAGATTCAGAAGTTCTGAAGAGTTACAAACAACAGGAAATAGTTGAGCTTATATATGCTCAAGCAAGACAGAAATAGAAAGTACAACTGTCCAGTACAGCTGGCAGTGTACGGTTAGTCTGTTGAGGATACAATATATTTAACACATGGTTGAAGGACGAGAAGGAAAGTATTATATTTGTAAAGTAATTCCAATCATGATTATTTCTTTCTCTTTATGTAAGTCTATACCTGCTACTATAAGATTCCCACCTACAGTAACCGACATCTTCAATGGACCCTCCATCACTGGTCCATTGTGATAGGCGGTCTTTACAAGTAGAAAATATGCCATGAAAATCGCCATGGCTACTGTTGCTATGAAGGTTAGATGCATTGTCATTATTTTACTGTGTTTGTGTGAGTATGAATGGAAATGGAGGTTAGTGGATCAACATGAGGACAAATTGTAGAATGTTTACTATATTTTATCATTTTTAACCTTAAATAAATAAAAAAATTGGTGTCTCCACATTAAATTCTGAATATCCTGCAGTTTTTGTTTTTCAGTCACGTGAATTGATAGACAAGTTGGATCTTGAAAGGAGACAACCATACATTTTATTATTTATTCATCAGAATATCTTCCTATGCAACTTTTTGTCTATAAATATTTTTTTCAAATAGAGCTTCCTTGCTCATTCATCCTCGTCGAGAACTGCTAGAAATTTTTTCGACCTGTGACAACATTTTCGTTTAAATAAATCATTCTCAAATCTTAATACAAGTCATTAGCTTGCGATTAATGTGGGGGTAAGTGGGTTATTACACATGTAATACATGAAAACAATAAAATAAAAATAAACACCTCGGAATGTGCTTGCATGTGTCTTAGTGTCTTCCCATGTCTTGGCTATGTGGACTTCAGGCCTTAAGCCACAACATGCATGTAGGATTGGAGAGTGGATTGTCTTTGTGCTAGTTGTCTCCTGGTTGCAGCCTTTATCGAAGAGTTAAATGATAATTGGATTTGGATAGTTGTTTTTCTGCAATATCTAGTGCTTGAAGTTTTGAATTTCTGCATAGGTTATCCGGTAAAGTGTCGATTAATCTGTTCAAGAAGAGTTTTATTTCGATGAGGATTGTAAGCCTATCTAGGCTTATCCGGTAAAGTGTCGATTAATCTGTTCAAGAAGAGTTTTATTTCGATGAGGATTGTAAGCCTATCTAGGCCTGGAGGTATTTCGCCAACCAGGTTATTTTAATACAGATTCTGAGATTCCATGTTCAAGCTTCCCAAGCCACCAACAAATAAGGGTAATGGAAAGTCAAAGAGAGACATTTGAAAATGGTGTGAGTTCCACAACATCCTTGGCACAATACAGATGAATGTCACTCTAACTAGACGTTGTTTCCTGAGACGAAAGCTTCAGGGTATGATGTTGAATCAAACCATGATTTAGAGCCAAAAAAGGGAAGACATATCATTAATGCAAAACCTAGTGTCACCATCGCTACCACAAAAGTCCATCCAAAGGAATCGAAGGAGCCTGAAGAAGGGGAGCATCTCTTCCACTCACATATGTGGGTGAAGGGAACCCCACTCCATTTCATTGTTAACAACGATAGCCAAAAGAACTTGATCTCAGCAGAGTTTTTCAAGAGGTTGAACTTGAAAACAACACAACATCCTCATCCATACATCATCAGTTGGATCAACCAACAATAGGACATCTGCGTCAACCAACAATGTCTCCTGTGCTGCGACATTAAACCCTTCAAAGACGAGGTATTTTGTGATGTTTCCCCACTTGAATTTTGTGATGTTTTGCTAGGACAACCATATATGTGGAAGTTTCATGAATTTTATGAGTCTACACCCCGTAGTTTCATTATTACTTTGGGAGATCAACTCTACAAGATATCGGAGGAAGTCCCAAATACTGCGATCTCTTTGATCTCTGTGAAGCAGTGCAGAAAGGTGGTTTCTCAGACCGAGATATTTTTCCTGTGTATGGTTCTATCAGAAGGTGAACAGAAGGTGACTGCAGCTACCAAAAACTCTACATGGGGTCTCTTTTCCCAGTAGCAACAGGTGGACGGAATAGTCGATAAGTACAAATACATATTTTTCTTGCCTATTGGGGTGCCTATGCACTGTCAGGTAAAGAAATCAATTTATCTGACACCTAGTGCTCCTCTTCCTAACATCCCTATATATGGGCATTCTTTTATGGAGAATGAAGAAATCAAATTCCAGATCCAAGAGCTCATTTTGAAGGGTCACATCATACCAAGATCCTCACTTTTCAGGATCCCATTTGTTCTAATATAGAAGAAGGATGGGACATGGCAAATTTGTATTGATTACAGAGCCCTGAAAAAAGATCATAGTCAAGAACCGGAACCCAATTCCCGGAATTGATGATCTTCACGATCAACTCAAGGGAGCCAATTTTTTCAGTAAGATTGATCTGAAGTCAGGTTACCACCAGGTGCCAATTGAGAAAACTAATGTGTGGAAGACAACCTTCAAGTCCAAATAAGGCCTCTTTGAGTGGTTGGTCATGCCTTTTGGCTTGACTAATCCCTCGGCCACATCATGTGGATGATTTATGATATATTATGGCCATTCAAAAAATCCTTTGTGGTTTTATATTTGGATGACATCCTCATCCTCAACAAAACTTGGGAGGAACATTTGAAGCATATTTAGCAGGTATTGGGAACCTTGTGATAGAATACGTTATATGCCAATTTGGAGAAGTGTTCCTTCGGCATGAACAGAATATAATATTTGGGACACATCGTGGATGAGAAGGGTGTACATTTGGATCCAACCAAGATCTAAGTCATCCACGATTGGTCGGACCCAAAAACAATGATCGATCTCTGTAGCTTCTTGGGCCTTGTTATCTTCTACCGGCGGTTTGTGTTAGGGATCTCTCATATCACTTCGGCCCTAATATAGGTGACCAAGGTTGGTGCAAAGGCCAATTTTGTGTGGTCCGCGCCCCAATAGAAAGCATTAGAGGATCTAAAATATCGCCTCTACTCAACACCAATCCTCATTATGCCAGACCTACAATGACCATTTGAGATTGAGACAGATGTTTTAGATTATTCCATCAGTGCATTCCTCACTCATCATGGGAATATGGTAGCCTATCACAGTGAAACTCTTTCTGATGTTGTTCAAAGATATCCCACTTATGACAAAGATATCTACTCCATTGTGCAGGCATGTCGACAGTGGAAGCATTACATTCTGGGGAAGGAAACGATAATCCACACTAATCATGGGCATTTGAAATTCATGCAGATATAAGGAAAGTTAAAAAATGATCTCCATCAAAAGTGGTCCACATACCTGAAAATATTCCACTTGAATATCAAGTACAAGAAGGATAGCACAAACCATGTCGCAGATTACCTCAGTCGACCTCCGGTGGAAGTGTTAACCACAGTTCTTAACTCCTATGGACATGAGATCTTTGGATGGCCACAATTATACAATAATGACTCTGAATTTTCTAGTCTCTATCATACATTGAGCGTGGGAAAATTATTCCCTACTTTCATCTCCGGGATGGATTATTATGCCATTTGAGCCACCTTTGTGTTCCTTCAAGAGATAATGCAAAGATGATCTGGGAAGCTCATTACAACCAGGAAGTGGGACATTTTGGTGTAGAAAATACAGTGCCAGTACTGCAGAAGCATTTTTATTGGTCAAAGCTTCGACAAGATGTTCGCAAGTACATCAGATCCATCACTGCCTACACCATTTCCAAGAACTCCCATCAAGAAACAAGGGATATACACCCCTCTTCCTACTTTGGATAGTCCTTGGGAGTCCATCACCATTTACTACATGTCCAGTTTTCCTTCAAACAAGCATGGAAATGACTGTGTCTTCGTGGTTGTTGATCGATTCTCTAAGATGGAAATTTTGGCACCTTGAAAGAATAGCATCAGAACTGAGGCCACCACCAAGCTCTTCTTCACACATGTTTGGGTTCACTTTGGGCTACCAAAAACCATTATCTTCGATTGATATAGTAGGTTCATGAGCACCTTTTAGTCTAGCCTATGGTCCATGATGGACACCAAGGTGCCCAAATTGAGTTCCTTACACCCACAGACTGATGGAAAAACAGTGGTAGTCAACAGGATGATTGTCCATATCCTATGAATGTATAATTACAAACATCCATGCACATGGGATGAAATCCTTCCTTATATTCAACATAGTGACAACAGAGTCATCTATAGCTCTATTGGCCACAACCCTTTTCAGGTGTGTGTGGGGTTCCAACCATTGGACCCCATTGACGTAGCTCTTCCCTTTGCAGTTGCACAGAAAGAGTCCTCCCATGCTCAGACAGATGATGAGCCTACAACCAAATTTGTTGAGCATACCCAACACATCCAACAACAAGTTCATGATATCGTGAAAAAATACAATTCCAAGTACAAGCAACACCATGATCGTTGTATTTGGGAGATAACGTCTAGTTGTATTTGCAGAAAGAGTGCCTCACAACACCCCATCATAATTTTTTCCCACTTAGATACGATAATTACACCATCACTAGGGTTGTGGGTGAGAATTATTTTGAATTAAGTATTACTCATTTCCTTGGCTTTCACTTGGTATTTAATGTGAAACTACTTGGCCCATATAGAACTCAATCCTTCCTGCATCAAACAGGAGGCAGTTGATAAGATCATGGAAACCAAGACAAAGGACACCCAACAACAAACTATCAAACTATATCCAGTCGTCAAAGCAGGGAAGTTTCTTCATTGGGGCAAGTGGCTCACCATCAGTCAGGTTCTGTTAGCGTTGGAAGTCACCCCTATATTGCAGCAAGAGAAGAGCCCGACGCCCATCATTTTATGTCATGATTTGTTTAATGGGGTGAACAAATGGAAGTTAACTCAAAACGATGTGGTTCTAACCTCGAAACTAGACCAGGCATGCATGGGCAAGTGAGGTCTTAGATAACTTCAAACAGTGAGTTGTAGTAAGGGTGAGTAGGGGGAAGACTTGTATAAGAGGAAAGGAGAGGTCTGTTGTTAACATCAGGTTCCTAACAGACTGTAGGGGAAAACATCTAAACGCAAGATCTTCTTACATTCAAATGAAAAAAACTGGAGAATACAACAACGCAATGATAAATCCTTTACCATAACATAATTGCAATCATTTGCACGAATCATTTGATCACGAACTCTCTCAGTATGAGATGAAAACCAGACAGAGTGAGAAGATTGTCTGTCATTAAACAAGAAATCTTACATACCAATCCATAACCAGAGAACTAGAGTATGTGCTAAAACTTTACAATCGGGAGCTTAGCTCTACCATCGATACTTACAAAAATGGTGAAAACACCTACATATACTAAAAAATCACAACAACAGCAGAAACAAGACGTTGCATTAAAGAATTGCATCTGCATGGCTTCTGACAGCTTGCCCATGTAGACTCGGGATGATCGTGCACCTATGGCAGGCACCATCAGATTTCGGATTGTCCTTCTGCAGGTGAGTCGACGTGAATTAGTCCTTTGCCGGACCTTCCTTTCATGGCAGAGTTGATGTTTAACCACTAGCAACTGTCGCAATAACTTCTTTTCAGGATCAGGGATGGCCTTGGTCAACTCTGCCTTATGGGATGTGGAGGTCTCCTAATGGTGCCACCTGGATCAACCGAATGGTCTTTCTTTGGACGCTACTTCGCTGGACTACTGCGAGGAACCCCACAATAATAACACACCATTCCAGACCCCCCCTCTTTCATTAAAGACAGGATAGCAAAGGGGGGTTGGAAAGGCCTGAGCATCGTTGATCTAGGTGCTCCGATCCTGACCTTTGAAGAGTTGCATGTTTGATTCCGAACCCCCCCCCCTAATTAAAGGCAGAAAGTTAAGGGGGGTCCAGAATGAAGCCTCAGTTGTTGATTTAGGTGCCCAGATCCTGACCTTTTAAGAGTTGCACACTCGATTCCAGACCCCCCCCTCTGCTTAAATGTAGAATGGCGGGGGGCCTTCGGAATCCGCTCCTGACCGTATATCTAAGCGCACAAATCCTGGTCGCCTAGATCCATGCCCCCTTTAAGTCCAAGGCACTCGAGTTTCATCGATGGATGGACGGTTGAGATGACTTCAACGCTTTCACTATGAAAATCCCGAAAGGCCCCACCTGTGGCTCGGATCTTATGCCGCGTGTCCTTCAGATGAACGACCGAGATGGATTTTGTCATTAAAAGGGGGCTACCTCCATTCTCGAGCTCGCTTAACGTGACCTGGCGCTAGGACCGTGGGCTCGGCTTTAAAGGGCGCTTATCAACATTTCGCCGATCGACGATTTCAACTGCAATAAGTGGGAGGCTCCTTGTCTCCCGAAACATCGATCCCTAATATGCCGACTGGCTACCACCTGTCCCAACTGGATCGGATGACCCAGACTTGTCTTGAAATAAGGGAGCTATATCATGCGCTAAATCTCGGACAACTTGACAGCCCTGAATACTCTTGTGCCTAGGACAAGAAATGTCGCTAACATTAGGCTCCATGGGGGATAGAGTCATCCCTACGATGATCTAAGAACTCATTCCGCAGCTTCAGTGCCTTGCCGTTGGGCTATGGAGTCAGGCTCAAAACATCCTGCTGCTGAAAATACAGGCCGAAAAATAAAAGCAACAAAATAAAGATACATGTTCAAAGGAGCTTATTTATATACAATCCTAAACTAATAAAACACTTTACATGGGGCTAGGTGAAAGAAGATTTCCACCATAGACATTCAAACAGCTTCCTGGATAGAAGATCCTTCCTTCTGTCAATGATCATCAGCAGATGGTGTAACTGTGACAGCAGAACGGTTACACTCTTCAACTCCTCCTTACAGGCTAGAGTTGAGATGAAATAGGGTGGCTCCAAGGCATAGGGGAAATGCCACTCCATGTACCTACTGACAGGGTCATAGAATGAGTGGCCAATCCCAGAAAACTGGCGACAAATAGCCGCTTGTGCTACACAGTTGTCCACCTATGGCTGAATATCTCTGATAAGCATAGGTAGGAGGATAACTGACGCGGGCTCACTAATCTCAGGTGGTGATTGTTCGTTGATTGGCTCCGGATAGAACATGAAATGCACGCTCAGTTGTTCCTCTGGTTCTTCCTCCTCTTTTCCGTGCACTCCCCCATATTGTAAAAAGGGAACGGTCTCACGATCCTTCTCTTTAATCCCAAATGTAAATACATCATGGGAAATCTCATGAAGGAAGAAAAAATGATCCTCTTCCACAATGGATTCCTTGTTTAAATCTGAGACAGCAGGCTCATCGGGGGCAGATGTTAATGCATCCAAAAAATCTTCAATAATCTCTTCAAAAGAGTTGCTTAGATCATCTGCCTCGAAGACTGGAAAATCCTTTTTGCTGCCTTCAGATTCCAATTTTTCCCATTGGGGAGTGGGGAATATCGCCTGCTCCACTAGTTCACTCAGGTCATCTTCTTCCTCCCAGGCTGGAAAATCCTCTGCACAGTCTTCATATTTCAACCCGTCTAATTAAGTAGAGAAATACTTCACCTGTTCCCTCGGCTCACTCAGGGTGTCTTCTTCCTCCCTGGGATCTTCATCACTTCCATAACACTCCTCTGATGCAAATGAATGGGGAGGAGAAAGGAATGATTTCTGATCCAGGTCGTCAGAATTATCCTCACAGCCTATGTCAGAAATAGCTTCATTTTGTACAGAGTTGTGGTATACCTCACCGCAGTTATGACAAATTAAATCGGAGGGATAAAACTCCTAACAATAGGTGATGAAAGATGCATGAAATTCTGAGAGTGAAGAAATGCTAGCAGGGGGTAAATAATGATACCATTTATGTGCATCCCCTGCTAACGAGAACATGAACATCTTAAGTAATACATCCTCATGATGTATCTCCCACTGACGCATGAGTTCGTGAAACTCACTGAGGTGCTGAGAAGGGTTTTCCTCTTCACATTTTCCAAATATGGGCAAATAATCGCCCCATTCATTCAGAGAGGGGACAACATTAGGAAAACCAGGAATAGCAGAAAAATTAAAAGGAGCAAACCTGCGAGCAAGGATTTTCTCCGTATTGAACCAGTGGAGTCGCCAATCGATCCTTGAATCATGGAGTCACCAGGTGAAAGATGCACAACCTCAAATGTGTCTAGTCCTTGTTCACCATCAAAGGCCAGATCCTAGCGTTGTTGTTACCCCAGGAAGCTTCTCAGGCTGAGAAAGAAGCTGTTGAAACCTTCTCGAGAAAGCTCCTCTGTGTCAACTTTCAGGTGTGCCAATAGTAGCCACAGATGAAACAGTGAAGTGGAAACAATGGAGTCGCCACAGTGGAGTCATCAAGTGCACAGTAGCAATCTTGAAGGGCTCTGATGTCTGATGCATCTTCAGAATTAGAGGCCTAATGTCGTTCTGCCTAGGGAAAATCTTCAACTTCGTCCCCGGCAGCGGCGCCAGAAATGTTAGCGTCGGAAGTCACCCCTGGATTGCAGCAGGAGCAAAGCCCGACGCCCATCAGCTTATGTCATGATTTGTTTAATGGGGTGATCAAATGGAGGTTAACTCAAAATGATGTGGTTCTAACTCCGAAACTAGGCCAGGCATGCATGGGCAAGTGAGGTCTTAGATAACTTCAGACAGTGAGTTGTAGTAAGGGTGAGTAGGGGGAAGACTTGTATAAGAGGAAACCAGAGGTCTGTTGTTAACATCAGGTTCCTAACAGACTGTAGGGGAAAACATCTAAAGGCAAGATCTTCTTACATTCAAATGCAGAAAACTAGAGAATACAATAATGCAACGATAAATCCTTTACCATAACATAATTGCAATCATTCGCATGAATCAGTCGATCACAAACTCTCTCAGTATGAAATGAAAACCAGATGAAGTGAGAAGACTGTCTGTCATTAAACAAGAAATCTTACATACCAATCGATAACCAGAGAACTAGAGTCTGTGCTAAAACTTTACAATCGGGAGCTTAGCTCTACCATTGATACTTACAAAAATGGCGAAAATGCCTACATATACTCAAAAATCACAACAATAGCAGAAACAAGATGTTGCATTAAAGAATTGCATCTGCATGGCTTCTGACAGCCTGCCCATGCAGACTCAGGATGATCATGCACCTATGGAAGATGCCATCATATTTCGGATTGTCCTTTTGCAGGTGAGTCGACGTGAATTAGTCCTTTGCCGGACCTTCCTTTTATGGCAGAGTTGATGTTCAACCACCAGCAAATGCTGCAATAACTTCTTTTCGGGATCGGGGACGGCCTCGGTCAACTCTACCTTCTGGGACGTGGAGGTCTCCTAATGGTTCCACCTAGATCAGCCAAACAGTCTTTCTTTGGATGCTACTTCATTGGACTGCTGCGAGGAACCCCACAATAATAACACACCATTCTGGACCCCCCCTCTTTCATTAAAGTCAGGATGGAAAAGGGGGGGCGGAAAGGCCTGAGAATCGTTGATCTAGGTGCTTCGATCCTGGCCTTTGAAGAGTTGCGTGTTTGATTCCGGACCCCCCCCCCCTCACCGATTAAAGGCAGAAAGGCAAGGGGGGTCTGGAATGAAGCGTCAGCCGCTGATTTAGGCGCCCAGATCCTCACCTTTTAAGAGTTGCGCACTCGATTCCGGACCCCCCCCTCCGCTTAAAGGTAGAATGGTGGGGGGCCTCCAGAATCCTCTCCTAACCGTAGATCTGAGCACACAGATCTTGGCCACCCAGATCCATGCCCCCTTTAATTCCAAGGCGCTCGAGTTTCATCGATGGATGGACGACTGAGATGACTTCAGCGCTTTCACTATGAAAATCCCAAAAGGCCCCACCTGTGGCTCGAATCTTGCACCGCGTGTCCTTTAGATGAATGAACGAGATGGATTTTGTCATTAAAAGGGGGCTACCTCCATTCTCGGGCTCGCTTAACGTGACCTGGCACTAGGACCGTGGGCTTGGCTTTAAAGGGCATTGATCGGCATTTCATCGATCGGCGATTTCAACTACAATAAGTGGGAGGCTCCTTGTCTCCCGAAACACCGATCCCCAATATGTCGACTGGCTACCACCTGTCCCAACTGGAATGGACGACCCAGAATTGTCTTAAAGTATGGGAGCTATATCATGCGCTAAATCTTGGACAACTTGACAGCCCCGAATACTCTTGTGCCTAGGACAAGAAATGTCGCTAACAAGTTCAACAGAGGTTTCCGCATTTTGTGCAAGAACTTGAAGCAATTTATATCATCACTTCCTAAGTGGGGAGGAATGATCCAGGTGGATACCGGTGGCAACCCACCTATTCCACTAGCTCAAAGACCAATTTTCATTTTGGCAGTTTTTTTCCTAGTTTTCGGGTCCTAAACTTCCAAGGTCATTTTGAGGCCCTAAACAATGTTGTTTGGTCCTGCTACAGTCACATTATTGGATTTATCCATAGTGTGATGGAAACATGCGTAGTCCTCAGATAGTTCTTTATAACGAGCTATCGTGTGCCTAAAATGGAGATCATATGCAAAAGTTACAATCCTCGAAAGTTGATGTACCAACCTACCCCATCGGGGCCCACATGACTTTTGGCGCTTCATCTCCTAGGGTTAGGTTTTTGGATGTTTAGGGTTTTCTCATTTATTCTTTATGTTAAAAATTCCTTTGGAAACTCATTGTAACCAGCTTCTTGTGAATGAGTGTATCTGACACATCTCTTCTCAGAGATAAGATACCACCATTCTAGCTAGCTTATGTGTTTTTGCATTTTACAGTCTTTTGCATTTAGACAGACATTAATAGAATATGATATTTATTGTATTATTGTGTTCCTTTCCATATCTCTTTGTAATTATTTGTTATATCCTTTCCTTCATATCATTCCTATAATAATCTGGATCATAAAACTTATGGACCCATTCCGCTTGAGGAATTTTCTTAGTTTTCCAATGCCACTCATAAAACCAAATGTGTTCTTGGGGATCCTCAATCCCCTTGTACCTTATTACTAATTGAAATCTTGTTGGGGGATAGAACCTTACTCTGATGCACTCTACCACTTGTGCTCAATCCTTTAAGTATGTGTGATGTATTTATGTTGGTTTCTTTATCTCGGTCTACTCTTCTATTGGTCTTGAGGTATTCTTATGGGTATTCAGATTCTCATTTGACTATTACAGATTGACCCTAGTTCAAAACTAAGAAGCTTCCCAAAAAACTTCCTTAAAGACTATCAGCCCCTCTAGTAACCCAGAAGGATACGTAGTACACGGAGTGCATTGCGCAGTCTCACCCGAGATAGCTCTATGGGTGGTTGCAAGACTCGGGTGTTTGCAACCTAAGATTGAGCGAGATTTGCACTTGTATGATGTAACCTTCATTCATTCCATGTAATATCTTGTTATAATATTTATTCTATGCATTCATGTAAAATACCAGATCTACTTAATCACTTCATTCATTCAACATTCATCAACTAACTAGACACAACGACACATTCATTCAATCCCATAACACAATGTTACCGTGGTTCACCCCCTCCTAGGCTATGTCCACAAAGATCTGTCTCTCAGCTTCTTATTATGGTTTAGAAATATATCACGTCACACGTGTTTACATTATTGGATCTTGCTTCTCCCAACAGTCTCCTTGATCCCTACGAGGCTGACTAGATCGCACCAGGCTCCCTAGGCTGCAATTTAACAGCTTAATGATTCATACAATTCTTAAAATACTCTTTCTCTCGGTCCCTCTTTTCGTATATCTCACTGACCCCCTCTTTATCCTAAGTACTACTTATTTATACCCTTATCTCACCAACCATTACAATACATTACAAAAACCCTAACCCTTGCGTCGTTAGGTCTTTCATGCATGCGTGTGTGTTGTTTTTCCTTCCATCTGTCTTTTTTTTATTGCATGTTTCTCTTCCAAAAATAGCCTTTCTTTATGACTAGGCATGCATCTTGTTATCTCCTCAAATAAATTGATGGACATTTTTCTTTTTAGGTGATAGATTGTGGTCCAAAAAAATTATTTTTAAATTTCTTTAGGTATGTTAGAGAGTCTATTTTCTGTAAATAAACTTGGAAAGAACTTTTGACTTGGTTTTGTCAAGCAAAAGAGAGAATCTCAGGTTTTGGTGGTTTAGGCAAGCCTAAAAAGCGCTCATTAACCACTGAAAGCCTTCATTCTCGGCAGTTAAGGGGGGGAAGAAAAATTCCAGTTAACCACCGAAAAGGTTTCCATGGGAAAAGCCCGTGCTTTCACACGAGCTAGCTGTCAACTGGCATAACCATGATGACATAACTGCCGAAAATCCTTGGAGGTGGTAAGGTATGCATGTTATTATTGCATCTCTCCGAAGATTGATACCCTATTGTCCTTTTAACTACATTTGTCATTTCAAAATTAAGGATCGGCAGAGACATAGAAACTCATGTTAGATTCCCGACTAACAGAAATGATTAGTCACATGGCCCCCCATTATCTCCAGTTAAAAGGATATAGATCCATCATGATCCTGATTAATCTATGTTTTGATTCCATTAATTACCAATTCAAATTCGAGAGTCATTGTGACAGTCTTGAGCCGTGATTTCATCAAGTAAACGCATACTCACAGGCCATAATCACGTTTTTGTGGTGATTTCCAAGTGGAGTTTGAGTTCAGCATATGGTTATCGATCCAATTGTCATACAAATCAAGCCAAGTCAAGTCATTGGGTAGTTTGAATTTCATACTGTCTCAATTTGATTTTATCATCACCTAAAATTGAAATTCTTGGCTTGTATTCAGACAGTCTTTTGTTTAGATTTGGTTAGTAGTTGAGCTATACAATCATAACTCTGAGTCACCCTGTCTCGATTTTTTTACTCTGAGTCATACTCCCGGTCAGCCTAAATCATAGAGTCTTTGTCTCCCTGGCATGGAGATTTCCCTAAATCATAGGTACAAGTCAGCAATTACTAAATGCTGAAAGAAGGGCTAGCCCTAAGGGATGAATTGGATGGAGTTTGGTACCTTGAGGCTCACCCTGAGGTGGCCAAGTTCTTCAAGTAAACTGGAGTCTATGCATATTGTGAAAAACTAGCAGATTTCCACCAGCAGGTGTCTGAAGCCTTTGCTATCTCGTATGATGGAAGAGAAGCAATAGTGGGAAAAGAGGAGTTTGTGGTTGATGAGGCAGCCATAGCTGAGTTCGCGAGTCACCCTAGAACAGGGGATTGTTGGTTCAAATCAACTATGCCTTTAGACATTGAATTTAGATCCTACCTACAGCCTCTGCACAAGGATATTATATGTAAAAAAGACATACCAATGTCTTACCTGGAACCTAAGTGGCAATCCCTCCTGAAGGAAATCTTTGTTTATATCACCTGTGAAGGTAGATACAACAGAATCATGTTCTACCACTTTAAACTTTTGAATCACTTCACAAGGAGATCTCCTATCAATTTACCATTTTACTTGCACAAATCCCTCACAAAAATGGCTAGGCAGGTCAAGGTCAAGCCCACTAAGGTGGCAAGTAGATTGTCTCATAAAGGACTCATTACTCTCATTGTCAAAGAGTCATTGATGAAAAGGCAGGTAGGTTGGAACTACTTCCTCTTCTCGAATGAATTCCAGACTGATAAGCAACAGGTGGAGAAGGGAAAAAAAATTTCCACTAAGAAGACCATTACTCCTAAGAGAAGTCATAGAAAACGAAGAGCAATCTCACCCTTGAAACAGCCAACAAAACCTTCCTCGGCCAAGAAGAAGAGAACAAAGATGAAGTTGCAGTTTGAGAAGGAAGGAGAGAAGGCTAAGGGTTCAACCATGGGTGACAATCCTTTGAACTTACCTTACAGTGACTCATAGCCAGAGCAGGAGTTAGCAGAGACACAGGGTGATGAACAAGTTGAGCAAGTTGCAGAAGATTATCTCAACTTACCCTCACCAACTTCTCCATATGAACACAGTCAATCATTAGCAAAGGCTTCTTCAAGCAAGCCTAAAGCATCCAAGACTCAGAAAACCAATAAAATTCTAAAACAGATCTATGAGATGGAAGTTTTAGAAAGAGTCATTAAAAAGGAAAATACATACTTGATTGAAAGAAATGCATAACTTTATAACATGAACCAAAGTCTCAAGGAAAATCATGATAAAATCAAGGACATGAACATGGTGTTTATAAGAGAGAACATGAGGCTGTACAGACAACTTAGACTTTTGAGGCTAAAGTTAAAAGAGTCTCAACCTCCAACACAGGATCAAACAGGTTTGGAAACTCTAGCTGAGTTGGCTACAACAATGGTGGATATATCACAGTCTTCCACACAGCCAGTTAAAGCCCGCAGATCTGTACGAGGAAAAGTTGCATCATCAAAGAAACCTTGAACACTCAGCAAAGCATCAAGGTAACCAATTTTTGCAATTTTGAAGTCTAAAGAAACTCTAACTTTCGATGGTTTAGGCGAGCCTGAAAAGCGCTCATTAACCATCGAAAGAAGAGCTTTCGGTGGTTAAAGAGCCTAATTTTTACCTGAGTTAATCACCGAAAAATTGTCACTTCCAGAATGACTGAATTTTTGCCCAGATCGAGATTTTTTGAGTTGGAATGGTTTGAAACCTCTTCGAATGGACATTTGTTGAATTATCAAGTCAGATCCAATGGCTATTTTTGATGGATAAGGGAAAGAAGAGGTGTTTCAATCATTTTTGGTACCTTTTTCGAAGGCATAAAATCAGGGTTTTTTCACACCTCAGCAAATTCAAATTTTATCTCTTGGAAGAGTCATCAATCAGCCTTGGAAGGCTATTCTGCACTGCACAAGGACTCTACAAGATCTGAAGACCATGGAATGTGGATTTGACCCCATTTTGAGGGTCATTCCTTATCTTTTGCAACTGAATTTTGACTTTCTATCTTTAGCATATATGATCCATGCTTTTAGGATCTCAAAACTGTATTGTAAAGCTATAAAGCTAAAGACAGAAGATGAACTAGAGGTTCAATTTTGAGTTCTATATCCTACTTTTATTGTATGAAAGACATATTCTGAAATATATCAAGCCTGCAAGCTTCTTTCATTTGTTGTTGTCATACCTTCCTTCATCTTTGTCCATGTTTATGAGTTGAATTTGTTCTTTGTCTTTGTTTAATGGTCCTATGGTAATTGTCGTCTTACTTTTGACTTCTAAGCAAGAATCATAAGCATCTTTGGCTAGTTTGTTGATCCATCATATATATGGTTTATGTATGTTTTGATTGGCTGATTAGTTTTCTTATCCATTTGTTATACAAACCTATCTGACAATAGCTTTTGAAGGCCTTGTGTTGCATAAATATAGTTTGACTGTCTTGAAATACAATCCAGAGATTAAAGATATTCATCTTGATCCAAACCCACACCTATTATTGAGAAAACAGTTTCAAAAATATTAAATTACCAGGCATCTCTGACTTACAGCCTAGGAGAGTTTCCTAGAGTGATAACAAATTGGCGTCGTTGCCAGGGAGAAGAGATCGAAGCTCAGCTTCCTTGGGAAATGACATAGATATAGCTTTGATGATAGACAAAGCCTAGACATCATTTGGGTTGTAACCATCTATCTGGCGACTTCATTGGAATGAATTAGCTACGAAAAGAGCTCATACCAGGGTGAACCAAGAAGGCCCACTGGCAACACCAGTTCCAGACCCTGAGAAGATCATCAGTAGGGGAAAATCTTTACAAAGGCAGGCTTTCAATTCTGCAATGACATCAAACCCAAGTATTCAAACAGACACTTCTTCTTTCATATCTAAAGAACCTCTAGTTGAATCCCCTGCTGCTAAAACTCATAGTTCTCATAAAATTGAATTTGTATCGAAAGGCTTGAAGGTTGAGGAGCTTTCATTTTCCTCTAATGTTACAGACTTTTTTTTTCAGCATGATATCACATCCAACCTCAAAGAAGTAGTAATAATATCCCCTCAGCAAAAATAATCCTCTTCTTCTTCTTCTTTCAACTCCTCACCCACAAAACCTATAGAGGGTGTTTTCTATACTCATACAAATCTACCTGTCCTCGAAGATATCATACAAGATCTTTCCTCTAAGGGAGAATAAAGCCTAGCCTTGTTGCTTGGTCATTTTTACAAGGCCTCTTATTTTCCACTCAATTCAGAAAACGTTGCTCAAAGTGAAATAAGACAACCATTTTTATTAAATTCAATTATCCCATCTCCGCCTTCATCTTCTGGAAATTCTACTTCTGCATCAACCCCTAAGATTTCCATGGTTGTCCCTTTAACCAAGATGGAACAAATCTTAGAAAATAGATATGCCCCACTTGTGTTTCCCAATCCCTTATATGCCATGCCTACTGGAGATTATTAGAAATATATGCCAAAGTTTACCGGAACCGGAGATTATACTGTCGAAGAACAAATAGAAGCCTTTTATGCTTATGTTCAAAATATTAATATTTCAGAAGAAGATGTGTGGACCAGAGTTTTTGTACAGAGTTTGGATGGCCAAGCCAGGAAGTGGTTCAAAGAACTACCAGCACATTCAGTGACAGGTATTGAGCAACTGGATGAGGTGTTCTTAAAACACTGAGGGGAAAGAAGAGACCTCCTATATTACATTTCTGAATTTGGAAACCTAAGAAGATAAAGTGGGGAGTCGGTCTCAGACTTCATCAAAAGATTTAATAGGATGTTCGGAAAGATCCCTGCTGAGATCAAGCCAAGTGATGCATCATCAAAGATCACATTTTCTTCTACCTTTGATCCAGATTTTTGTTTAATTCTCAGAGAAAGAAGAACATCCACATTTTCTTTAATGCAAGATGTTGCTCTCGAAGTTGAATCAAATATTATGGCATCTCAGAAAATCAAAGGAAAAGTTGAGAGAAAGAAGTTTTCTGTTGAGCCCCCTTCTTCTTCTAATACCAAAATGGAAAAGATGGCCAAGATGTTGGACAACTTGAAATCTGAAATGTCAAAGTTGAAGATTCAGAGTCAGCAGCCAGCAAGGATAAAAGAGCCAAATGCTTTTGTCCCTAGAAATCCCAATACTTTCCCTTACAAAAGGAATAATCAACAGGTCCAGATCCTTCAGAGAGATAAGAATGCAGCTAATGATCAAAGAATCAGACCCCCCTTCCAAAATGAAATGCTAGAAGAAGAACAGGATATACCTCATGATGAAGTTGAAGAAGCAGAGGATATAAAAAAATTTGGTGACGAAAATGATACCTCCTTTTTGAAACAAGTAGATTATGAAGAAGCCAAGATGGATCAGGAGATTCATGAGGCAAGTATTGAAGAAGTTGTCTACCTGACAGATGATCAGCAAGGTTATAATTTAAGATCTAAAAATGCTGCTCCCAAGCCATTGCTTGCTACTCCTGGTAAGAAGAAAGAAGTTGCTAATAAACAGCCTACTGCCCCTGTGAAATAGACCTCCACTCCTGCAAAACAGCAGCAGAAGAAATCACAACCCCTAGCCAAGGAGCAAGCCATTCTCAAAGCCCCTTCCAACGAGGTAAAAACTTCTGACAAATCAACATATTCTTTTAATTTCGAATCAGAAATTCAGAAAGTAAAAATACCTATGCCATTGACCAAACTCATGAAGAATGATATTTTCAAGTCTTCCATCCTGAAGTCCCTTGAACCAAAGAGCTCTCCATCTGCTGATTTTGTAAATTTACAGGATGACAAGCCAACAGTAACTGTAAGACCTATGGTAGAAGATCGAGATGACTCTTGTCCACCTTTCTATATATCCCTAAATGTTCATGATAAGATCCTTCACAACTTCTTGCTTGATTCAGGAGTATCTCATAATCTTATAACCAAAGCAATGATGGACGAACTTGGGCTTGAGGTCACCAAACCATACCATGATCTCTTCTCTTTTGACTCTAGGAAATTCAGATGTCTTGGCCTCATAAAAGACCTTGTCATAAACCTTGCCCAATTTCCAATGAGAAGCATGGTAATGGATGTCATGGTTGTTGATATTCCACCCAAGTTCGGACTCCTCCTGTCACATCCATGGAGAAAAAGGTTGGGGGGTACCTTGCAGATGGATTTTTCATATGCTACGATCCCGGTGTTTGGAGGAGAGTTAAAGAGACTCTACAGAGAAAATCAACTTGCCTACATCATCAGTGATGCAAACAATTATGTAAATCATCCTATTTATGCTGTAGATACAGACTTTGGCTCATGTATTCTTCAAATAGATGATTCTCAATCAGCTCCTTTGCAGCTTGTAAAGCCCATTGAACAAAAAACTGATGAAAAAGGTGTTTAAGTTTGGACCATGTATTTTGATGGTGCCAGTACCAAAGATTCAGCAGGTGCAAGGGTAGTCTTGATTTCTTCTTTGGGGGAGGCTATTCATTTGTCTTTTAAGCTTGATTTCAAAACTACTAACAATATAGCAAAGTATGAGGCTTTTCCATTGGGATTAAATTCAGCTAAGGAGATGGGAATTAAAGGATTAAAGGTGTTTGGAGATGCAGATCTCATCATACAACAAGTAATTAGTACTTTCCAAGAAAAGCATGTCAGATTGAAGACCTACAGGGATGAGGTATGGAAAATCAGGGATTCTTTTTCCATTTTTGACATTTCTTATATACCCAGAGATATGAATCATATTGCGGGTTCCCTTGCTGTTTTAGCCAATCTGTTTATTCCTCCCATGCCTCCCAGGCTCAATTATGAAATCCAAGTCAAATATAGACTGTTATCACTGAAATTTCGTCAGCACATGGTTACAAGAACTCAGCATCGTCAAATAGTGATGAATTCATTCATGGACCTGAATTAATACCATAGCATTCAAAAAGGTCAAAAACTATACAAAGTAGTGAAAAATTGAAGAGCACTTTGCAGGAATTGGGTGCATGCGCGCATGCATGGAACAGAAATGTACAAATCACACACAGGCGCACGATGCGCGACTATTAGCGCAAAAAGCTGCGCACCTGCTAAACGACACATTTATGGAAGTGGTCGGCCTCCCAACCACTTATGGTTCAGCTCCCAAGCCGATTTGACCTCCAAATCCGGGTTGGATCCGAATGGTGGGCTAGTCAAAGATCTAATAATGCCCTAAATGGCCTCTTTTCACACTACAAAGCAGTTACACAATAAACCAATGTAATGCTATAAAAAGCCATGAATGCACCTCATTTTCTCAAGGAATTCAAAGTAATGTTATGCTGCCTATATTGTTTTAAGGACTTCATCCTTGACAAGAGCTTTTTGGCACCATTACATTAGACAATCCACCTCTCCATTGAGTGGATTTGTGAAGATTTCTTTCATCACCATTTTCATTTTCTTGTTGTAAGAAGAGCTAGCTAGTGAGGGTCCAAGAGCCTTCCCTTGGAGGAAGAAGGGACTCATAGTCCCCTTTCTTCTTGGCGCTTTGTTTTCATCAATAGATCAGCCTCAAACATTGGTGACATGGGTCTTTTTGTTCTTTCTATTGCTATGTCTCTTTGCTCATGATTTTAATTTTTATTGCATCTATTAGTCTAATTTTTAGTTATAGTTTTGTTTTTCTTTCTCTAACCCTTTTCTCTACAGTTGTCTTGCTCAACAGACCCAATTGGGCATGCAAGCACCTCGATTCTGCTCACCAAGGTGACGAAGGAGGTGCAACAAATTGGCGACTCCACTGGGGAAAGGTATCAATTTCCTACCTCATTTGGGTTTATTTTGCTCTTCTTTTAGTTTGTTTAACTTGCAGGTGCACTAATCGGCCTAAGCCGACCTGCCAACCGGCCAATTCCAAGTTGAATTGAGAGAAATCCACTCGGATTTTTCATTCTCGATCGTGTGCCACATATGCGCGGGTTTTGAAACCCACAGACGCGCATCGTGCGCCCATGCGCCTGACTCACATTTTTGTTCTATGCACGTGCGCTTTTTAACTTGTCTCTGCTCGTGCGCATGCACTCTGTGCGCCTCTGTCTCCACTGAGACCCACGCATCTAAGCAAGATTTCACATTGTAAGTTGTTGAAATGTGGGGAAGGCCATCTGCCCTCTTAAAAATGATGTCAAGCATGTTGTAAAGATGCACCACACTTAGTCCCCTCATCATATAAAGGGGTTAGTCAAAAAACACATAGACACTTAGGAGGATAAAATCAATTTCCCTTATTTGCTTTTTGCCACATGGATGGCTTGTTTTGACTCACAAGATAAGGTGGAAATCATTTTTAATCACATCTAACTTAGATTGGGATTAGAAGTTAAATTACAATCACTTAGTATTCTCTTCTCTCGAGCCTCCAAGGGACCTTGAGAATCAGAAAAAGATTGTGAAATGATTTCATCTCCCTTAAGAACATTAAAACCTTTAGGAGAGGACAACGACCCTTCTTGGGACCCCTCTTAGTTTTCTTTTTCAAACACATCTTAATATTGTAACGGGTCCATACATGCCCACATGTTACAAAGATAGGATAGTGTTTGAAATTTTTCTTTCTTAGATCAAAAGACTAGGGAAGTTTAAAGGTTTGTAACGATCCCATACATGCCCACATGTTCAATCTAGGATAGTTTCAAAGATTTTCTTAGATTACATCACAATAGGGAGTTAAAGGATAGTAACGGACCCACATGTCCACATGCTAGCTTCCTAGGGCTTTTGAATTATGCAAGGTTGTACCAAAGGCACTTAGTTAATTAGGTAATCAAACACTTGTAAGGAC
>ML802768.1:61353-87927 GCA_009831015.1 Picea engelmannii
GGCACACTTTCACTCACACACAAAAGTCACTTATCACTCACATAGCTTCTTCTTGAAACGTGGAGGTCAAAGTAAGTTTCCTCAAAAGGGATTCCGAAAATACCCCATCTTTTCTTGACAGGACTATCCACTCCCATTTTTAAATCAACGAGGTTGGTTTGCACCCCCAACCTCCCAAAACAACTACATCTAAAATATTTCTAAAAACTCACTAAGTTTTCCTCCACAAGAGGTGCCAAAAGAAGTTTTTTAGTCTAGGTAGGATTTCGGGGATAGGCATCCAAATAACTCCCCGTTATCTGGTTCTCACATTGTCAAAACATAGAGGTTGTCAAATAGGGAACTGAAAATCCTCCAAGTCAAGTGTTCCAATCACCATAAGGTAGGGAGATACCCGTGAAGGTTTGAAGGCCGAGGTTCAGTTGTTCTATGCGTCCCCCTTTGAGGCACCCACCTCTTGGACAGGATCCAGCCCGTGACCCATTTCTTAGGCCGAAAATCTAAATGTCGCACTTTGACCGAGGTACCTAGTGACCAACTTTAGGACATCTACCCAGGTGGAAATTTTGGGTTACAATTGCACCTTGATTGGATTTTGTGTGGCTATTGGGAAATATCGCCAGCTCTTTCGGGATATTCCCCCTTTACCCCTCATTATAACCAATTATTTCATCCTTCACTAGTTTCTCTTTCGGTGACTTCAGACCCCACTGTTGAGTACTATTGGAAGGTCCAGTGATATTTGAGAGGAAGGACGTTACGTCTTCTAGAACACGAGCATTTTCTTTCTTTTGATTCCCCCACGCTAACAAAACCCACTTACCCACATATATTCTTCTTTCTCATTTTTTGTATGATGCACATCTGATTACAGTTTGATTTGGATATATATATTGTATAAACATTCAAAGAAAAGACTCGTGTTTCTATATTACTCTCACCACTTTTTGCACACATTCACACAGCTAGTCTGACATCATAGGGGAACCACAGAACCCTCATCGTTCATGATGCTTTTTCAACCTCCCTCCTATCTTAGGGGGAGTATCTGGTCATGCCCGCTCATCGGCACCTCCTTCACACACTCATGTGAGTGCTACTATCTTAGGATCAGCTTTGCTTGGTTCTACATTACTTGGGTCAACTTCCCAAGGTCATCCATTCACTCGCTCTCCTTTACACGGAAGCGGGGGACCCACTTCCTCTCAGGGAGGGAGCACCAACCCACCTAGCCCCCCTCACGAGTCAGGTTCACAACACANCTATATTGCATGATCCCACATGGCCTGCAATGCCAACAAAACTACCTTCAGACATACCAAAGTTTGAAGGAAAGGCAGGGGATGACCCTACCAACCATGTCATGACCTTTCACCTATGGTGCTCCTCCAACAGCATTATGGATGATTCCATCAGACTGTGATTATTTCAACACATACTCACTGGCCCATCGACTAAATGGTATGTCGAAGAAAAATCAGGGTCCCACACAACCTTTGAATCATTGGCCAAAGCATTCTTGACCTTCTTCCAATTACCCATCCGCCATGACAATGGCCTAGAACTATTGTCTAACTTCAAATAAACCTCAGCCACACACATCACTGACCACATTCACGAGTGGCATAGGCGACGTAGTTTTTGCAAAGCAGAAACCACCAAGCAACAGTGTCTCGACTGGTTTCTTAGATCACTTGTCTCTCTCCTTGGTAAGGATGTAGCTTCCACCTTCCCTCAATCCGAAGAGGAAGCCATCAGTAAAGCCCAACAGTATGACCTCATCTATGCACAGTCAGGATACTTATACACTGTACTTCCTGATCTTCCAAAACCTGTGCCATTTGGCCAAGACAAACCTAGGATGTCTCACTCAGCAGACGGACTAATAGGTACCACCACACACCATGGTCCACAACCCCAACCACCACCGATGTATCGAACACCTCAATACCTGCTGGCATACCGGGGCACTCCTTATTACCCCCCACCCCCTTATCAATAGCCATACCCTGTTCCTATACCTCCAGCCATCAGTGGACCACCACCGACACCTCCCATACATCCACCTATTTCCACAAATAGTGGTACTCCCTTAACATCAGCTTATAGTACTAGTGAAATAACTACGCCTTCCTATGTACCTTATGGATCGGTACCACCAAAAAATCCATACTTCCCATTTCCTGGTCCTCCAAAACCCATGGCTCCCCCACATCCTCATGCGGGGGTAAATTTTGTTCAACCCTCTGTTGCTCAACAATACCAAAGTTTTGAACAGTTGAATACAACCAACCCAACTCATCCATCAAACAGTGCCAAGAAGAAAGGACGGAACAGGAATAACAACAACCCAGGTCAAGGCAGGAATCAACCCCCACAACACCAACCAACTGGGGGCAACCAGAACCAAGGGAACCAAAACCCCCAAGGGGAAAATAATAATAATAAACGCCAAGGGAAAAATAATGTTAAAACCATCTTCCCTTGTGCCCTTTGTGGTGAGTTCGGACATTACACTCATCATTGCCCCCAGATCGCTAATTTCAAACAGTTGAAAGACTCTGGTAGTCTTCCCCATTCTCCTGCACAACCTACCCCACAGCAGGCATCACAACAATACGTGCAACAACCCCCTCCCACCGTACTGCAAAATCCTATTCCACATCAAGGTGTGATAAACACCCAACAAGACACACAACACCCCCCACCTTAGGGGGGACAATACCTCAACCCCAACAATCCAGCAGAGCGTACAATTCTCCTCACCGGTGAGGAAGAAATCCTTCTGCAAACACGTAGTCGTCAGTATCATACACCCGCTGAGTCTCCTTCCATCCCTCCAGAAACAAACCCTCCACCGTTGGGACCACCATTGGTGATCCCTCACCCTGCCACCGACACACCGCTTCGCATCCCTCACATCCCATTGCGCAGGAATGTCCACAACCCACAGGCTAGGGAAGCTCATAACTATAGTTTGGTAGACGACTTAGCACAATCCCCGGCTGCCATGTTAGTCTTGGAAGTCCTCCAGACTTATCCTACTCAGCGGAAATCACTACTTTCCGCCTTGGGGGCAGTCGACCTTGAAGATACTCGACTCATCACCTTTGATCTTGACAGTGAAGAACCTCATCTTCCCGCCTTGATCGCTTTTCAAATACCAGTGAAAATACGGAACATCACAGTTCATTGGTGTATCATTGATTAAGGTGCATCTACGTGCATCATGTCCAAAACAGTATGGCAGAAACTTGGTTCCCCGAAACTCATACCCTCTGCCATCACATTATGATCTTATGATGGACAACCATCCTCTCCTGAAGGGCTCTTCTAAAATATCCCTGTTGAACTTGGGGGCAAGACTATTCTCATCAATATCGAAGTTATCGACGCCCCACTCAATTATAATATCTTGTTCGGTCGTAGCTACATGTACGCTATGAAGGCAGTGGAATATTCCATCTTTCGGACAATGATGTTACCCCACAATGGGAAGATCGTGACCATCGACCAAGTCTCACATTATGAGCCTAACCCAACTGCTAACCTCGATAACATTCTTCCTCTCATCCACACAAACCAAGACGCATATCCACTAGTCGAGATGGGTCCTGGGATTTTTAAATATCCATCCTTGTTAGGGACATACCATGGAGCACCACCACTCCTTCATCCTACTAATCAAGTATGCATCATATCATCTAACGGAACTCGCACAGAGGATACCCTTCCTCCTATGGAGACTTCTGTCATATCAGACGTCCCAGTCGTCACAGAAACCCCTCCCCAAAACCCCCCTGGACACTCGTCAACCCCATCAATCCATGATTCCACCTCTCCCTAAGGACATAGTCCAGTTTGGGAGACAATTCCCCAACCTCTCACTCAAATTCCCTTCTTTTACCCTCCACCCGGTATAGAATCTTTTCAGGTAGTTGCAATGCTCACACTACCTAACATGGTGTTAGCAATCCCAGTGTAGTATTTACACCCACCTGAGATGGTCCCTTGACCATCCCTTCCCCCACAGGAAGGAATCCCCATGAGGATTCCCATCCTTACCCCCACCACTCCCCCACTCACTAACCCCCCTGTTACAGCTGGGGGCAAGAGAAAAAAGAAGGAGCCCACCGCTCCACTTCCTCCACGCATCCCACCACCTTGCGCACTATGTGAGAAAGAGGGCCACCAAACCAACAACTGTCCATCACTACCTGAATTAAGGAATTTGATCCCCCTCAATCAAACTCCCACAACACCCACCACTACTGCTAGTCCCACCACTACCACCCACCCTTCCAGTAGTAAAGGGTTGAGGACCAAATACGCTTGTGTTATATGTTCAGAGCATGGCCATTACACCCATCATTGCCTAGCACTACCACGCTTTCGACAGACATTACCCGCAGTACGCTAGAAATTCCAGAACAACCCCATCCCTGCTATGTCCTCCTCAAAAAATATCATTGACATTCATTATGTCACCACTTCAGTCAATGAACGGATGAGACGCCCTTTCTCTTTCTGCGATTCATTAGCTCATTTTACATACCAGTGTCCTATGATCCTTGAATACAGGAAACGTCAATTGGTCCTGCTTCACCGACCCGTAGAGGCGATAATTGACATTACCTCGTCACTAGAGGATCTTCATGTCATTTCTCTCGAACCCGAGGCACTCCCAACACCTCCATGGTTCTTAGATGATGCATCTGAAGATTTACCCCCCAACCCTCCCAATTCTCCTGCTCATTTCCCTTCGGACACTCTCCACCCAAACACCACGGGTACCCCTCAGTACTTCAATATATGGTTTATGTCGAGTGAACCCTCACCATCTCCTTGCATTGTTCCCCCTGCTTCTTCATTAGGGGGCAACCACACTGTCACTGAGATCACTCCTCACGACCCCTTGTATTCCTAACGTTTCCAATGGGACAAGGAAATACTGGAAGAGCTAAACCACCCGGACTCTCCCTGGGATGCACTACATCACCGCGCACTCTTCTCGCCACAGGAAGCCCCCATGCCTCCTAACCAAAACCGCATTTACACAATCGAAACCAAAGATTTTATCCCATCAGGGCCTATTGATTGGTTCAACAATCCCATTCCTGCCCCTGATGCTTTTGAAGAAGGTAATATGGCCAACATTTCCCCCACCATCAAACTCGACATTTTCATTAAAAATGGCATCGTCGAAGAAATCATCATTGGAGCTGCTTGCACTCCTCAGGAAATCGACGCATATAAATCCCTCTTCCAGGAATATAGGGATATTTTCACCTGGTCATACACGGAAATGCCTGGCCTCGATCCCTCTATTGTTGAACATCGCATCGACACCTGGTCTGACATTACACCCATCCGCCAAAAACAGCGACCGCTACACCCATCCAAAGCCACGGCTATCAAAGCCGAAATTGACAAATTACACGCTGCTGAGTTTATTTACCCCATCGCTTATATCTCATGGGTTTCCAACCCTATACCCTTCGACAAAAAATAGGGCACTATCCGCATTTTCACAGACTTTTGCGATCTCAATAACGCATGTCCCAAAGACAACTTTCCAACTCCTTTCATCGATCAAATTATTGACGACTGCGCTGGCCACGAGGCTCTCTCCTTTATGGACGGATTCTCTAGCTATAACCAAATTCAAATCCACCCAGCCAATCAATATAAAATCACATTCACTACCCCGTGGGGTACTTTTGCATATCATGTCATGCCTTTCGGCTTAAAAAAATGCCAGCGCAACTTTCCAGCGGGAAATGACATACATCTTTCACGATCTGGCTAAAATCATCCTCGCCTACTTGGATGACCTCACAGTTCGATCCAAGAAACGCCCCCAGCATCTAGACAATTTACGAATCATCTTTCAATGGTGTCGTCAGTACAACATCCGCTTGAATCCTCTCAAGTGTGTGTTCTGTGTCACCGCAGGGTGCCCCCTCGGTTTTATTGTTTCCCAAAGTGGTATTACCGTGGACCCCCTCAAAGTCCAAGCTATCACCAAAATTCCACCTCCCCAGAATTTATGGCAACTTCAGAGTCTTCAAGGCAAAGCTAACTTTCTTAGACGCTTTGTCTCGGATTACGCCATACGCGCACACAGTTTCCTCTGCTTACTATGTCACGACATCCCATTTCACTGGGATGACCATGCCCAATAGTCATTTGACTATATTAAAGCAGCACTTTCAAATGCACCTTTAATTAGTGCACCTGACTACAATCGTGACTATATCCTCTATGTATCAGCATCAGCTGTATCAGTAGCTGGCGTCCTCGTCCAACTCAGAGATGATAATCATGAACATGTCATTTATTACGTTAGTAAAAACCTTTCAGGACCACCCTTGAAATATAAACATGAAGAGAAACTTTCTCTCGTAGTTGTCCTCGCAGTCCAGAAACTGCGCCATTACATTCTGCTTCGTACCACAAAGGTCATCGCAGATTCTAACCCTATGCAGTATTTTCTCAGTCGTCGTCAAGTTAACGGAAAATTCACTCAATGGATCGTTATCCTTCAGGAATACGACCTCGAGTTCTCAATACCTAAGAGTAAGAAGGCCCTTGTTCTCGCCAAACTTGTCACGGCCCTCCCCTCTAACACCACCAACACCCCCGTCAACACCGACTTTCCAGACGAACATCTCTTTTACATCACTTCGGATGATCCTTGGTACGGCGACCTTCTCGTCTACCTCCAAACTCATAAGTTCAGTAACCACCTTTCATGAGATGATCGTCGACGTATTCGCCATCAGGCCCCCTGCTACCTTCTCATCGGAGACATCCTATACTGGCGGGGCGTCGACACCATTCTTCGTCGATGCCTGACTATCGACGACTTTGATCGAGTCTTAAACGACTGTCACAGTGGCGCATGTGGGGGCCATCTTTCGGGTAAATCCACTGCTCAAAATATTATTCGAGTCGGTTACTTTTGGCCTACCTTGTTTCACGATTGCATTCATGTCGTGAAACGATGTGAGCAATGTCAGCTCTACACCAACAAAGCCCGAGCTCCCCCTGTTCTTCTTCACCCTGTCATTACTGCCGGTCCTTTTTGTAAATGGGGCATCAACTTCATGACTTGTAATCCCCCATCCAGCAATGGCCACAAATACATCGTTGTCACCATTGATTACTTCACCAAATGGGTCGAAGCTATGCCCACTTTCAACAACACCGCTGACACTGTAGTGCATTTTTTCTTTAACCACGTCATATCCCGCTTTGGAGTACCCCTCCAACTCGTTTTCGACCATGGGAAACACTTCGAGAATGAGATATTCATCGAACTCTCATCTCGGTTAGGCTTCTTTCACGAGTTTTCCTCACCATATTACCCTCAGTCAAACGGACAGGTCGAGGCAGTTAACAAAGTCCTCAAGACCATGTTACAGCGCACGGTTAATAAACATAAAACCAATTGACATCATATGTTATTTTCTGCACTATGGGCTTACCGAATGGTTGTGAAAACCGCTATTGGTTTCACACCATTTCATTTAGTCCATGGGGTCAAGGCAACTCTTCCCATCGAGTGCGAAATTCCCACCTTATGCACCGCAATTGAGTGACTACCTGACACTGCTCCAATGGAGCAGCGCTTGCTGAACTTGGAGTCTCTAGATGAAGATCATCGATCTTCCTTCCAGAACAACGAGGCAGCTAAAAAACGATCCAAGGCTACCTTCGATCGCCATGTCAACCTTTGATCATTCCGCGAAGGCGACCTCGTCCTGGCTTATGATATCGCTCATGATACCTTTGGCCATGGCAAATTCGAATCACTCTGGCATGGCCCATACATCATTCAACATTGCCTCACCAAAGGTGCATATATCCTGGCCTCTCCTGAAGGCCTCTCTCTCAAAGAACCCGTCAACGAGTTGTATCTCAAGAAATTTTATGCTTAAAAGTATTCATTCTACTTTAGGTTATTTCTTTTCTAGCATTTTTAATATTTTTCTCCTTCCCTCACATCTAAACTATCCCTTGTTCTATTGACAGATGCTTCCTCCACAGGCCTACCACATCGGTTACGCCAACGATGCCAGCCGTTGGACACAAAATCTCGCTTCGGTTGTTCGGGCTCTCTACACCCCCTCACATGAAATGCTCCATTCAAGCGGCATATGTTTGGGGTCAGCAACCAACAACCAAGCCAAATACATTGTTGTCATTAGCCTCCTGGCCGACGCCCAGCATCATCATATTCGTCACCTTAGCGTCTTCCTCGACTCTCAATTATTCGTTCTCCAACTCGACAATGTGTACCACGTACGCGATCCATGCCTCTTAAGCAAATACCTGCAGATTAGGCTGTTATCTCGACATTTTGATTCCATTACATTTACACATATTCCAAGACAATTGAATCAAATCACAGATACCCTAGCTAATATTGTGTTAGACTGGCATATATCACATCAAGCTACCTCTACACATACATAAACACACCACAACACCTGTCACAGCATATATATAGAATGGACATAATCAACTCATCAGCAAAAACATGTAGACAACAACAGGATCTCAAATATGTATACTCATATATATATAAAGGCCCATCAGGCCATCCGAATGTTTACATACAAAAATACATGTATCCGCAGGCCAATGCAGCACCTCGGTACAAAAATGGGCTCACCAACCTATATACAACAAAAAAAGATCTACATCATACACCACTCATGGTGCCTCTATCGCTCCACCACCTTCTCCTCCCTCAGGCAGTGGTGGCCCACCACCACCTGCCCCAGGCGGTGGTGGTTCACCCCCTACAAGACCCTCCTGCCCCGGCGGCAGGCATCCACTCATCATAGCAGCAACCACTGCTGCTCATCGCACGATGGACCGCCATGGTGGCGGTACCCCCACACACTGCTCCAGGAAACTCTCATCCTGGATGCGCGACCACATGCCCTCAGGCACATCCTATAACACCGTCTCCAGACGACGACGTATATCATCAAAATCCACTCTGGTCGCCGCCGGAGGAGCGTGTGATGGCCCCTCACCCAGGTCATCGAACCGACGCCTCCTCGCTGCCCTCTCTGTCTCAGCTGGTCACCCCGTGACATCATCCCACTGACATCTCTCTCCCCGCGATAGTCTCTCCAGCTCCCGACGAGTTGGCGCTCTCTGCAAATCTACCTTGTGCCCGCGAGGTGCCACATCTGCACATACAAACAAACAATAGATAGTATCAGCATCTATATCATAAACATATGGACGGCTATCTCAAAAAATACACAAACATACATATCCACATCATCAATCAACATACCTCGATGATCAAAAACCTCCCCCGGAGGTAGCACTATATATGGATCATCCTGGAAGTCCACCCTGGCATAGGGGTACCGAAAAATCACCTGTGGCATCTGTCGCCATACCTACGCGGCCTCTGCCGAAAATAAGTGGCCCCCTTCGCCACCACCGTGGCGAAGCAATACCATCGAGCACCGCCTCACATGCGGCTCTCACGCCCCCGACACACTCAATAGAATCCTCGGGTGCAACATCGGCACCCTCTCTAGAAACTAGGCCACTAGGATGGACCCAAAAGCAAACTCCCCTGCATCAGTAGATCGACAGTGGTCCAACTGCGCCACCATCCTCGCATACAGGATCAGCCCCAAGCAAAATTCTCGGCGGCCAACACTCTCTCCAGCACCAAAAGCTGGCCACCACTGATCCATTGGGTCGCCAGTGACCCATATACCCGCACAATCACTGCTATACATCAATGTGCCAGGGAATCTATCGCTGATATACTCACCACCATCCCGGACATAAAGTCCCGACCTGAACAATATCTCTGGCCGATATCGGCGAGAAAAGTACTCCTAGGAAACACCGGCTCCACCGGTAGGGGTGTTCCCCAAAAGGGGAGCCCAGTCAAGAAATATACATCCTCCACCGCAGTGAAGGGGATTTTCTCTCCTCGCACGAGGAAGCAATGCAGCTCCGAAATCCACATCTAGATCAGGAACTGTAACAGATACTCCTATGCCCATATCAACGGGCACTCAAAGAACTTTAGCAACCCACAGGTTGCCAAAGTCGCATGCACACCAGGCTCCTCAATGGCCACGGTGTCTCGCAACTGAGCCTAATCTCGCTCTCGCCACCGCACTGGCATCGTCACCACCATCCACCTGCAGACAACACAGAGCCCTATATCAGCTCAAGCAACCATTCACAGCATCAAAATGACTCATTTTTATACACCCCAACCTTGCCTCTTAGGCACGGTTTTGTTACCCACAGGCGCGCACACATGCGCACCTGTTCACTACACAGGTGCGCACGCATGCGCGCCTATTCACTACACAGGTGCACATCTGTGTGCACCTATTTGTTTCACAGGCGCGCCCCTACGCGCGCCTGTTCACCATACAGGCGCGCAGAGGTGCGCGCCTGTTCAAACCACAAACGCGCCCTGGTGCGCGCCTGTTCAACTCACAGGCGTGCCCTTTGAGCGCACCTTAAAATCCCTCTACTGCGCCCCCATGCGCGTATATCCGATGGGCAGGTGCACACGTATGCGTGCCTATCACCAGATCGCCTGTGCATGTGGGGCCCATACCCCCTAAATACCCCTGTACGACCTTCCGTACATCCCCTGCCCAAAAATTGAAAACCTATTTCTATGCAGGATGATCAGACCACTAACCTGATACTCGCAGAACCTCAATCGGTCACCTTGTCCTCCCCGAATCTCCCAATCTCCTCTGAATACTGCTCATCTAGTCACTATTGCAGCAGGTACAAATGAGGTGGCAATATGGGCCCTACAACTATATATAGACCTTTTTCCAAACTTCCACTCACCATTCCGGGAGCCCACGGTGTCCATTTTTCAATCCATCTTCAGCCACGGGATCAACATCCCGTCATCTACATCACAGCAGTCCCTGGGCCTCTTTTTATTCTGAGCCCCCAGGGTGCCTTTTTTATCCCTGGTCAGGTACGCATGCACATATTTCACGCTTATCAAATACATGCTCATATCTTCGATTCTTTTTCAGATATTGTTCACTTTGGGTATTTGGTTTTCATGTGTGCAAGTACTTGATCATCATACATCGACACAACCCCTTCAGGTATATACTCAGTACTGACATGTAGTCTTTCCCGCTGTGTCGTATTTACATTTCTAGTCACACCCTCTGATATTGACCTCTAGGATCCCCATTCCCGACTCTGCAGTACCCACGCCTCCATTTTCATCTCTGGTACTGTTACCTGGTAGCATTCTTACCCACATGAGTTGTCCCATTCATAGCACCTTTTTCCACTTTTTGACACTCGTGTTGTTTTTCATTAACCTTTAGGGATGGGAGTCCCGATAGTCTTTCATCATGTCGTGAATCAGCCACATACTCCTTCTCCTCATTTTGCTAGCTTTTCCACACGAACTCCCCGATTATCTCTTTACAGTTCTATTTTTTACCTGCACCTCCACAGTATCATGAACCCTCCATTTCATCCACAATCAGTTTGTCCATCTGTGAACCTACCTTCATTTCACCTACCTCATACAGAAACTCACCAATGGGCCCCACCCTTCATCAGTTTTCCAAGCAAATTATGCCCTACATGGGCCACCTGTATCACACTGGGGCACTCGTTTCTGTATTTGTACATTTCTCCCCAATTATTCATTATTTATTGTGCAAACGCCTTTCTTTCCAGTCATTACATTATATTTTTTGTCGTCACCTTTGGTGACCTTCTTCCCTCCTTTTGGCCAAACGCAACCCATGTCACCCTTGGTTGGAGCATTACTTATCATCTACCCTTGCCAGCATCGTCCATATCTTCAGAGTACCCCACAGGTCACTTACCTCTACCCTCTGAATTTGTTCACCTTGTCTTGCCTCTGGCACAATTTATCACCGGTCTTGTCGTCCCCCTGACACTCTACCTCGTTACACAGTTGCGGACACTTTTTATCTCATATATCCTCCAACCAAGGGCAGTCTTGATTCTTCCCACTTCTTGACTTCGTCCATGTACCTCTACCACTTGCTCACCTCAGTAGATTTCCCAATGCCCTTTGTTTCTGGGAGTCACGTTCCCCTTTTGTCGACATCAGCACAATTTTCCAGAAGAGGGACAGTATCTTGATTCTCATTATCCATCCAATGAGAGATCTCGGACGGCACAGGGTGAAACACCATTGCTCCCTACTCTCATTGGCTCCCGTAACATTCGACGCCAACACTTTCTCGTGTTACGGTGGGTCTTACTTTGCGACTATTGCAGTTATTTCTCTCATTTGCCGAAGACCTCTGAACTTGGCTGGGCTATCAATGCCCACATAATCGCTGCTACTTATTACCGTGATCACTGCCTACTGTTCAGAGTATGTTCATTTGCAGAATTGTCTTTTTCCTTTATCACAACCACCCCCGAGGGTGCTATAGTTGTCTACACCAATGCTTTCGTCATCTTTTTCATAGTTACATGACATGAGCATGGGGCATGCCCGCCTCGTTTGTACACAGTTTTATGTTTTACACACCTTATGGAAGGACGGGTCCTACCAGTTCCTTTTTCCCTCCAATGGATCGCTCTGGACACTCACACTATTACTCTCTCTTACAACAACATTCTCAGTAGAAGAAACATTGATGGATTTCGGCTATACGTATGCTCCTAGCCTCATCCATCAGGGGGCATCTGTTATCACTGAAATTTCGTCAACACATGGTTACAAGAACTCAGCATCGTCAAACAGTGATGAAGTCATTCATGGATCTGAATTAATACCACAGCATTCAAAAATGTCAAGAACTATACAAAGTAGTGAAAAATTGAAGAGCGCTTTGCAGGCATTGGGCGTGTGCGGGCATGCACGGAACAGAAACGTACAAATCGCGCACAGGCGCACAATGCGGGACTGTTAGCGCAAAAAGCCGCGCACCTGCTAAACGGTGCATTTATGGAAGTGGTCGGCCTCCCAACCACTTATGGTTCAGCTCCCAAGCCAATTTGACCTCCAAATCCGGGCTAGATCCGAATGGTGGGTTGGTCAAAGACCTAATAATTCCCTAAATGGCCTCTTTTCACACTACAAAGCAGTTACACAATAACCCAATGCAATGCTATAAAAAGCCGTGAATGCACCTCATTTTCTCAAGGAATTCAAAGTAATGTTATGCTACCTATATTGTTTTAAGGACTTCCTCCTTGACAAGAGCTTTTTGGCACCATTACATTAGACAATCCACCTCTCCATTGAGTGGATTTGTGAAGAGTTCTTTCATCACCATTTTCATTTTCTTGTTGTAAGAAGAGCTAGCTAGTGAGGGTCCAAGAGCCTTCCCTTGGAGGAAGAAGGGACTCATAGTCCCCTTTCTTCTTGGTGCTTTGTTTTCATCAATAGATCAGCCTCAAACATTGGTGACATGGGTCTTTTTGTTCTTTCTATTGCTATGTCCCTTTGCTCATGATTTTAATTTTTATTGCATCTATTAGTCTGATTTTTAGTTATAGATTCGTTTTTCTTTCTCTAACCCTTTTCTCTACAGCTGTCTTGCTCAGCAGACCCAACTGGGCATGCAAGCACCTCGATTCTGCTCACCAAGGTGACGAAGGAGGTGCAACATAGACCATCTTTGCCCGACAATATTAAATACTGGAAATTTTTTGAAGATGATGGTGAACTTAATAGATTTCTCCAGGTGGTAGATGAATTTTCTGATATGCATGTCGACCAGCAAAATCAAAATGTAGAGGAATCTAAGAAACCAAAGCTAAAACAAAAATTGGGTCAGCATGATATTGTTCAACTGCCTAACAATTATATACCTCGGGGTTTGGTACCTCTTGAAAAGCTATTCAATCATAACGATGTCCCCTACAAGCCAGATAAGAAGGAAAAAGAGCTTGTTGCTCAGGAGCACAACATAGGCAATGAAAGCCAACCTAAATTTGTAAATCTATCCTCTGAATTGACTGCTGATCAGAAGTCTGAATATTGCAGCATTTTGAAAGAATTCTCTGATGTTTTCGCTTGGAAATATAGTGATATGAAAACTTATGACCCCAAGATCATTCAACATAAGATCCCACTTGAAAAGGACACCATCCCTTTCAAACAAAAGATCAAACCTATCAGTCCTCTTCTTTTTCCTGTAATTGAAAAAGAAATCAAAAAGCTTCTTGATGCTAAGATCATAATCCCTTTAAGATACTCTAAATGGATTGCAAATCTAGTAATAGTGAGAAAGAAAAATGGTGAGGTTAGGTTATGTGTGTATTTTAGAAACCTAAACAGATGCTCTAAGAAAGATAACTATCCCCTACCTAAGATGGAACATTTGCTGCAAATAATTTCAGGGACTATTGTTATGTCTTTCCTGGATGGTTTTTCTGGCTACAACCAGATTTCTGTTCATCCTGATGACTAAGAGAATACTAATTTTACTACTCCTTGGGGTACCTTCATGTACGCCAAGATGCCATTCGGATTAATGAATGTCAGGGCCACTTTCCAAAGGGCTATGGACATAGCTTTCATGGGTGAGAAGGACAAGTTTGTCCTCATTTATCTTGATGACATCGCAGTTTATTCCAGCAATCATGAAGAGCATCTAAAGCATTTAAAAAGAGTTTTTCTGAAGTGCAGGCAGTTCGGAATTTCATTGAATCCCAAAAAGTCTCATTTTTCTCTCAGGAAAGGCAAGCTCCTAGGCCACATTGTTTCAGTAGAAGGCGTGAAAAATGATCCAGCTCAGGTGGAAGCAATTCAGAGACTGTCCTTACCAAGGTTGAAAAAGGATATTCAATCGTTGCTCGGTGAGATTAATTTTGTTAGAAGATTTGTCCAAATTTTGTCGAGCTAGTAAAACACATAACATGTATGTTGAAAAAGGGGTCCGAGATAAAATGGACAGACAATGCAAGGAATTCATTTCATGATTTCAAGCAGGCTATCATGGAATCCCCGACTCTAATTAGTCTGGATTACAACAAGAGTTTCTATATTTTTTCCTTCGCTTCTTATGACACGGTGGCAGCAATCTTGTTACAGAAATATGATGATAATATGGATCACCCAGTTACCTTCTTCAGCAAAACAATCAGAGATGCTAAACTAAGGTATGATCCTATTGAAAAACAAGCCTATGCTCTCATAAAATCTTTAAAAGCTTTCAGAATTTATATCCTCCACTCAAAATTCATTGCATATGTTCCTTCACCCTCCATGAAAGATGTTTTGACTCAGCCTCATATTGATGGAAAGAGAGCTAAATGGATCACAAAGTTAATTGAGTTTGACACAGAAGTGAAGCCCACCAAATTGGTAAAAGGCCAAGGCCTAGCTAAGATTTTAACGGAGGAAAACCATGAGTTTCTGGACATAAATTTCATAGGGGAAAATTCAATGAGTTTGCAAACGGAGATGGTAGCAGAAGGACAACATGACAATCAACAAGTGGTGGAGCATTTGTCCTCTTGTGAATGGTATTCAGGTATTATTCATTTTTTACAAAAGCTAGAGGTTCCTCCTGAACTTAGCATGACTCAAGCCCAAGCCCTTAATCTCAGAGCCATCAAATTCTTCATTTACAATAATCTGTTATATTGGAAAGACCCTACTAGTTTACTACTCAGATGTTTAGACAAAGAAAAGTCGGTGGAAGTTATACATCAATTTCATTCAAGTGTTTGTGGAGGTCATCATTACTAGAAAACCACAGTTCATAAAATTCTAAGGGTTGGGTACTATTGACCTTTTCTTTTCTCATATGTGTGTGCCTTCATCAAAGCTTGCGATAAATGTCAAAGATTCACAGGAAAACAGCAGCTAAAATCTCTGCCCCTAAGACCTATAGTAGTGAATGGCCCTTTTCAGCAGCGGGGTTTAGATTTTATAGGAAAGATAAATCCTTCGTCTAGTGGTCAACATAAGTGGATCTTAGTAGCCACAGATTATTTTACAAAATGGATAGAGGCAGTTCCCACCAGGAATGCCACTCATCAGGTTGTCATGAAATTTCTTTATGAAAACATCTTGAGCAGATTCGGTTGCCCCAAAAGGTTGGTAACAGATAATGCAACAGCTTTGAAAGCTGATGCATTGGTCAAAATGTGTGAATCAATGGGCATCCAATTGGTACACTCAACCCCCTACTACCCTCAAGGTAATGGCCTGGACGAATCATCCAATAAGAGATTAATCAGAATCATCAGAAAGTTGTTAGAGGAGAACAAGAAGAATTGGGATTCTAAACTAAAATTTTCTCTGTGGGCAGACAGAGTAACTATCAAAAAATCCATAGGAACCTCTCCATTCAAATTGGTATATGGGACTGATGCCATTTTTCCTGTTCAATTAGTTTTACCAGTGGCTAAATTTTTTCAGGAAGAGAAAACCAAGTCAAATGATATGGTAAGAAGAATGCTCAACTTGGTAGAACTGCAGTGGGTCTGAGAACAGTTGGTGGACAAATCAAAGGCTCATCAAAAGAGAATCAAGGATACTTTTGACAGGAAGGCAAAGGTTGATAACTTTCAGGTTGGTGATTGGGTTCTGAAATGGGACGCCCTCAGGTAGGATAAAGGCAGGCACAACAAATTTGATTCTTTGTGGACAGGCCCTTTCATGATAACTCAAGTACAGCACAACAACACATTCATTCTGCAAAGTCTGGGAGGTGAAGAAATGTTCGGTGGCCCAGTCAATGGGCGATTTCTGAAACTCTATTTTGTCTAAGGTTGTGAAGCCTGGTCATTGTAATTTTATTTTTAGTCTTTATTTTTACAGAATAACTCCATGTCCAATGGAAACACTAGCAAATAGTTTTAAGTTTTCTTTTTTCAGGAAAGGCATTGGTTTTGTGGTTCTTGAAACCTCACAGGGAGGTGTTCATCCCCAATAGGAGCCAGTGTTATATCCTCAAATAAATTGATGGAGATTTTTCTTTTTAGGTGATAGATTGTGGTCCAAAAAATTTATTTTTAAATTTCTTTAGGTATGTTAGAGAGTCTATTTTCTGTAAATAAACTTGGAAAGAACTTTTGATTTGGTTTTGTCAAGCAAAAGAGAGAATCTCAGGTTTCGGTGGTTTAGGCAAGCCTGAAAAGCGCTCATTAACCACTGAAAGCCTTAATTCGCGATAGTTAATGGGGAAAAGAAAAAGTCCAGTTAACCACCGAAAAGGTTTCCATGGGAAAAGCCCGTGCTTTCACACAAGCTAGTTGTCAACTGGCGTAATCATGAAGACATAACCGTCGAAAGTCCTTGAGGTGGTAAGGTTTGCATGTTATTATTGCATCTATCCGAAGATTGATACCCTGTTGTCCTTTTAACTACATTTGTCATTTCAGAATTAAGGATCGGCAGAGACACAGAAACTCATGTGAGATTCCCCACTAACAGAAATGATTAGTCACATGGCCCCCCATTATATCTAGTTACAAGGATATAGATCCACCATGATCCTGATTATTCTTTGTTTTGATTCCATTAATTACCAATTCAAATTCGAGATTCATTGTGACAGTCTTGAGCCCGTGATTTCATCAAGTAAACGCATACTCAGAGGCCATAATCTCGTTTTTGTGGTGATTTCCAAGTGGATTTCGAGTTTAGTAGATGGTTATTGAGCCAATTGTCATACAAATCAATCCAAGTCAAGTCATTAGGTAGTTTGAATTTTATATTGTCTCAATTTGATTTTATAATCACCTAAAATCGAAATTCTCGGCTTGTGTTCAGGCAGTTTGTTGTTTAGATTCGGTTAGTAGTTGAGCTATGCAATCAAAACTCTGAGCCACCCTATCTCATTTGTTTTACTCTGAGTCATACTCCCGGTCACCCTAAATCATAGAGTCTTTGTCTCCCTGGCACGAAGATTTGCCTAAATCACATGTACAAGTCAACAATTACTAAATGCCGAAAGCAAGGCCAGCCCTAAGGGATGAATTAGATGGAGTTTGGTACCTTGAGGCTCACCTTGAGGTGGCCAAGTTCTTCAAGCAAACTGGAGTCTATGCATATTGTGAAAAACTGGCAGATTTCCACCAACAGGTGTCTGAAGCCTTTGCTATCTCGTATGATGGAAGAGCAGCAACAGTGGGAAAAGAGGAGTTTGTGGTTGATGAGGAAGGCATAGTTGGGTCTTCCTAGAATAGGGGATTGTTGGTTCAAATCAATTGTGCCTCCAGACATTGAATTTAGATCCTACCTACAACCTCTGCACAAGGATCTTGTATGGAAAAAAGACATACCAATTTCTTATCTGGAACCTAAGTGGAAATCCCTCCTGAAGGCAATCTTTGTCTATATCACCTGTGAAGGTAGATACAACAGAGTCATGTTCTACCACTTTAAACTTTTGAATCACTTCACAGGGAGATCTCCTATCAATTTACCATTTTACTTGCACAAAGCCCTCACAAAAATGACTAGGCAGGTCAAGGTCAAGCCCACTAAGGTGGCAACTAGATTGTCTCATCAAGGACTCATTACTCTCATTGTCAAAGAGTCATTGAAGAAAAGGCAGGTAGGTTGGAACTACTTCCTCTTCTGGAATGAATTCCAGACTGATAAGCAACAGGAGGAGAAGGGAAAAAAAGATACCACTAAGAAGACCATTACTCCTAAGAGCAGTCATAGAAAATAAAGAGCAATCTCACCCTTCAAATAGCTAGCAGAACCTTCCTCGGCCAAGAAGAAGAGAACAAAGAGGAAGTTGCAGTTTGAGAAGGAAGGAGAGAAGGTTGAGGGTTCATCCATGGGTGACAATCCTTTGAACTTACCTTACAGTGACTCAGATCCAGAGCAGGAGTTAGTAGAGACACAGGGTGATGAACAAGCTGAGCAAGTTGCAGAAGATTATCTCAACTTACCCTCACCAACTTCTCCAGATGAACACAATCAAACATTAGCAAAAGCTTCTTCAAGCAAGCCTAAAGCATCCAAGACTCATAAAATCAATAAAATTCTGAAACAGATCTATGAGATGGAAGTTTTAGAAAGAGTCATTAAAAAGGTAAATACAGACTTGACTGAAAGAAATGCAGAACTTTATAACATGAACCAAAGTCTCAAGGAAAATCATGATAAAATCAAGGACAGGAACAGGGTGCTGATAAGAGAGAACATGAAGTTGTACAGGCAGCTTAGACTTCTGAGGCTAAAGTTAAAAGAGTCTCAACCTCCAACACAGGATCAAACAGGTTTGGAAACTCTAGCCGAGTTGGCTACAACAATGGTGGATATACCACAATCTTCCACACAGCCAGTTAAAGCCCGCAGATCTGTACAAGGAAAAGATGCATCATTAAAGAAACCTTGAACACTCAGCAAAGCATCAAGGTAACCAATTTTTGCAATTTTGAAGTCTAAAGAAACTCTAAATTTTGGTGGTTTAGGAGATCCTTTAAAGCACTCATTAACCACCGAAAGAAGAGCTTTCGGTGTTTAAAGAGCCTAATTTTTACCTGAGTTAATCACCGAAAACCTGTCACTACCAGAACGATCAAATTTTTGCCCAGATCAGGATTTTTTGAGTTGGAATGGTTTGAAACCTCTTCGAATGGACATTTGTTGAATTATCAAGTCAGATCCAATAGCTATTTTTTATGGATAATGGAAAGAAGATGTGTTTCAATCATTTTTGGTACCTTTTTCGAAGGCAAAAAATCAGGGTTTTGGCACACCTCAACAAATTCGAATTTTATCTCTTGGAAGAGTCATCAATCAGCCTTGGAAGGCTATTCTACACTGCACAGGGACTCTACAAGATCTGAAGACCATGGAATGTGGATTTGACCCCATTTTGAGGGCCATTCCTTATCTTTTGCAACTGAATTTTGACTTTCTATCTTTATCATACCTGATCCATGCTTTTAGGATCTCAAAACTGTATTGTAAAGTTATAAAGCTAAAGACAGAAGATGAACTAGAGGTTCGATTTTGAGTTCTATATCCTACTGTTATTGTATGAAATACATATTTTGAAATATATCAAGCCTGCAAGCTTCTTTCATTTGTTGTTGTCAGACTTTCCTTCATCTTTGTCCATGCTTATGAGTTGAATTCGTTCTTTGTCTCTGTTTAATGGTCCTATGGTAATTGTCATCTTACTTTTGACTGCTAAGAAAGTATCATAAGCGTCTTTGGCTAGTTTGTTGATCCATCATATATATGGTTTATGTATGTTTTGATTGACTGATTAGTTTTCTTATCCATTTGTTATACAAACCTATATGACAATAGCTTTTGAAGGCCTTGTGTTGCATAAATATAGTTTGACTGTCTTGAAGTACAATCCAGAGATTAAAGATATTCATCTTGATCCAAACCCACACCTATTATTGAGAAAATAGTTTCAAAAAGATTAAGTTACCAGGCATCTCTGACTTACAGCCTAAGAGAGTTTCCTGGAGTGATAACACATCCAACAAATGGTTCTAGTTGTCGGTTGCATGGAAAAGAATGGGATTGAGCATATCAAATCTACAGGAGAGGCGGTAAAAGAATGTTGGATCTGATGACAAAAAGGTAAGAGAATGAAAATATAGAAGGGGATGTTGAGACCATGGAATCCCACAAAGGCATAGATTGAAAGATGGTTGAAAACAAAGGAGCTAGAGTTTTCACTGAAAGATAACAAAAACCCGAAGATAATGCCGCGCAAATATCTAGACAAGTACATATTCATCAAATTTCACGAAGTATTTTTCTATGATTTCCCACGCATACTACAGGAGTGGATCAAAAGATTGAAAGACAACCATCCAACGAATCGTATCAGACAGCTGGAGTGGAATCTCGAAGAGATCGATCAACTACAATGAGTTGATAATAAGTTTACACTTGCAGTATATTTCTGGCTAGACAGCATTGTTGTAGGATTTATCACATATTTTGTAGTAGATACAGCGAAGATGAACAAGAGTTCTTGAAGGGACCTAGAGGTAGGTACATAAAAAATGTGTAATGACGATGGAGTCAGATAGCTAAAACTTTTCTACATGCATGGGGGAAGGGGGGAAGCACTGACAAGAAAAGGAGAAATGCGAGAGGATAAATTAAAGAAAGAGGAGGCCTTGGACCCAATCATGATGGATGAAGACCAGATCAAGAGGATCATGGAAACATCTAGAAAGATGCGTAATGGAGTACCCTACCAATATAAGTTGAAAACCAAGAAGAGATTCGTAGCCGCAAGGGAAGGCTTGACAAGTGATGAAGAGGAGGTAGAGGATCTTTGGGCTGTGGAGCAGATTAAGGAAATCATGTGTGAAACATATGAGAGGAAGACCAGAGGTCCAAGAGCGGGAATATAAGGAAACAATCCTATCCATGTTAATGTCAGTGTGGAACCCATAAACCCATGTGCGACTAATACACCAACAGAAACATCACCATTTAGACAACCGAATTTCAGGAGAAGGAAGACATCGGGAAGTATGTCTACACAAGGAACAACAACTAGGGGAGCCAGTTCAAGAAGCATTAGTCAAGTATATACACCACGTGGAGGTAGTAGTTCAGCATTTAGGATGGCAGGGCACGATCCCACCATGAGATTACCAGAATTTAAAGGAGAAGCATCGGAGGACCCGGAGAAGCACATGTTTATCTGTGAAAATATATGGGAATCAAAACAGATCACAGACGAGGACACTAAACTTGCACAACTAGATATTACGCTAAGGGGTCGAACACTAGATTGGTATATGAGTCTATCTACAAACAGTTCACCATGGACAACCAGAATGATTGGAGATATCAAGAAGTTGTTGATAAGTGAGTTCCAGAAGCCAAGTTCAGAGGATCAATACATGAATGAGATGATAGAGATCAGGTAGAAACTAGGAGAATCAGTATGGTAGATTGAACATAGATTGAAATGACTGAAGGGAAAGATAAAATATGTCATGAAAGATATGCAACAAAGGAACTTATTCGTCAACTCACTATTACCACACTTGAAATATCCACTGCAACACCAGAAGTTTCAGATGCAGGTAGAGGCTCTGCAGGTAGCCCTGCAACTGGAAGAAAACCAATATCAAAAGACAGATCCAACCATTGAGGAGATGAAGGAGGATCTGAAGAACTTAACGTTCCAGCTGAACAAGAACAAAAGTAAGGACAAAAGAGAATTTGTTTGGTGTACCACACGTAGGACAGAAGGACATCATATGAATGAATGTCCAACATTTGCGCAGTACATGGTAGCAGGAATGCCAAACCCATTGCCAACAGGAGGAGTATGGTGTGATATTTGTAAGAAACAGGGTCGCGATCCATACCACTTCCCAATGATTCAGAAGTACCAGATGGTACCAAAGAGCTCATATTTCAACTTTTGCAAGTCCGTAGGCCACGATGATAAAGATTGCATAACCATGGACCTTATGAGAGAAAGAACATCAAATGCATATAGGGCTGCAGGAAGAAATTATGATCGAGCAAGCCGCACCACATCTTAACCAAGTACCATCCCTAAATAACACTGAGCAGCAGCAATATAATACTATGCAACAACCATATAAGACTGTGCAGCTGCAGTACAATACCACGCAACCACACTATAACACCACGCAGTATAACCAGGCACCTCAGTATAACGCATCGTGAGGGGATCAAACTGTCTATATAGGTGGAGGAAGAGAAAGAGGAGGTTTTGGAAGGGGTAGAGGACCAGTGGTATTTCACAATTGTCAACAACTAGGACACTATGCAAGAGAATGTCCACTTCCACCAGCGACCTATATGTATTTTCGCGCATAAAATCATGACACGGAAGAATGTCCTACACTATTAGGGAAAATCCAAGAGAAGAGAAATTAGAACAATCAGAATGTTCAGTGGATTTTAGCAGAAGCTAGGAACGAAGGAAGGAACATCAACATAGTTACACGAGGAGGAGCTAAAATAGGAAACGACATAGTAAGCCAAGAGCCAGCACAACACCAATGAGTGAAGAAGAATGATGAACCAAGTAAGTAGTTCAACATGTAGAACGAGGAGGTATTCAAACAAGCTAGACAATAATTACCAAAGCCATAAATTGCATCGACGTCAACCATGTAGTATAGTAAGGAAGTACCAAAGTACGAGATGCCTCCATCGATGGATCCCACCAAATAAACAAAGCCCCTGGGACAAGTAAGTACGATTAAATCCTTTTTGGAATACTGTGTAAAACTTTTAAATAATCCATCCTTTGTTAAAGTATTACAAAATATGCTAGAAATATGTAGCATAGAGGCGGAAGGAAAGTTAGAACAGAAAACAATGAATCACCTACATACACGAAGGAGAACAAGTAGAGAAATCAGACTGAATGCCAACATTGGATATTTCAACATGGGAGATATCATACTAGATCTAGGATCTGAAGTCAATGTATTACCCAAGAAGACATGGCAATGTATGGAAGAACCCACACTAGGATATTCACCTATTCAGCTGAAACTAGAAAATCAACATAGAGTCCTACCAATTGGAAGACTAAAAGGAGTAACAGTAGATTTGGATGGAGTGTGCACTAAAGCTAACTTTGAAGTAATAGAGATAGTATATGACACAACCCCTTATCCAACATTGCTTGGATTGGATTGGGTGTTCGAAAACCAAACCATAATTAACTCGAAGACGAGGAATATGACATTTGAGTTAGGCGAATACCATGTTGAAATTACTAATACAACTAAGAAAGGGGGTGAATCAGTTGTCTTTGAGCTTAAACAATAATAAGTCTATTAAAATATTATTAATCTTTCCTCAAGTGATCATCAACATTATACAGCATATGGACAGTAAAAGTAAAAAGCATCAGTCACACATAAGGTATACACAGAGACAAATTTTCACGAGGAAAGCCATAAAGGGAGAAAACCTCTTCTTTTTTGAAATGATAGGCAGTCTTTTAAGTTCTGCACATCATCTTTAATTGAGCACCAACTCAATGTGAGGCTGCTACCTCTGTTTTACAAGCTGCAACTTGTTTGAGAGCACCAACTCTCTGGTTTCTCTAGCACCCACTAGAAGGAAGCACCAACTCCCTGGTTTCTCTAGCACCCACTAGAAGGAAGAGCCAACTCCCTATAAGTTCCAGCACCAACTTCTAGTTACACAGGCTCCAACCTGTATAACAGAGAACACTTGTTCTCCCTAGCACCACCTTGCCACCCTGGTTTCTCTGGTTGCAACTAGATGGAAGCTACAACTTCCTGTGTTCAAGCTCCCACTTGAACCTCTAAGGACAATAGTCCTCCCGAGCACCTCCCAACCTCCCTATAACATAAATGAACATATAAACATTCAACTACACAGATACATCAATTCTTACCAATCTTTCTTTGTTCTGTACATCTGGTCATCTTCTAACTGTTCTGCAATTCATTTCTTCCTCTGTCTGTTTAGCAGGTCTACTCTGCATCAACTTGTTCTATCATTATTCTCTTCTTCAACTTGTTTTGTTATTCTGCTCTGTGTTTCATCTCACACTGCACATATGCTCAATCTCATCCTGTGCATCCTCTCATTTTATTTTTCTTACAGTTTTAATCTTTTCTCATACAGAACAACAAACCGCACACAGTCTGTCTCATCTTCTTTTATACACACCTACACGACCGTTCAACTTCCCAACTCCTTAGGAAAAAAGACGACAACCGTCTAAGAAACTCATTCTTGTTGCAATGGGTTCTTTGCCTCTCCATGTCGCGATTCATGAAACTCTGATATGGAGTTAGATCAACGATCCAGGTCTAATATCTATTCAACGACTGTGATTAAATCGTGATTTCTCATATCGCGATTTTGACATCCTTAATGTCCAGTGTTTTTTGTCACTTCAAAGTCCCGATTCATGAAACTCTGACATGAGTTCGGATCAACGGTCCATATATGATCTCGATTCAATGGCTGCGATTAAATCGCGATTTCACATATCGCGATATCAGGATTCCTGATGTTAAGAAACTTTTACATCTCCAACTCTCGATCCCCGAAACTCCGACATGGATTGGAATCAACGGTCCAGATCAAACCTTGATTTTATGGCTCAAATTACATCACAATTTCGAGAAGTTAGGGAACCATGTTCCTTTGACTCTCCAGTCAGCGAACTTATGATCTTTCCCCACGTGTCCTTCCTGATGATGGACGGTCCTCCTTGTTTTAGGATTTTGTCAGCCCCTTTTCTCCTTGTTATACTTTAAAAGGCATGCAGGTTCTCCTTGATCCAATGATGGTTGGGTCCTACGTTTGGATCTAACGTCTGAGATCTGTCCTCCTCTTCAATGTGCTCTTCTTGAGATCTGATGGCCATCGGTAATTCAGGAAGAGATCCAACGAACACAGTTGTTGCTCTTCCCCGATTATCACTGCACCACTAATCATTGTTGTTGTACTCAAGCCATCATCACTATTGTACTTGCCATCAATGACAAATATACGCTACCTGTAAAACATGCCAACAATCCTCTGTACATTATTCCTGTACTCATGCCATCTTTACTTATGCCCGTCTGTTAAATATTTGCCAACAATCTCCCCCTTTGGCATTGATGGAAATACAAGCACCCACATGCATTCGTATTTGACTCTCCTCCTGAACTCTTTTCTCCCCCTTTGACATCAATTTCAAAGAAGAAACATTATTCCCCTGATCTTGTTGCAAAACATACTCCCCCTGTCGACTATAAGCATCTTGGAAATACACCAGATATTCAATAAGTACTCCCCCTAACCAGGTGAACAGATTAGACACAAGAGATTATAACCCCCAACTTTTGATGAAGATATCTAAAAGGGGTTGCTGCTAATGGTTTAGTAAAGATATCAGCAATCTACTCTGTAGAAGGTATATAATTCAGTTGAACAATTCTATTTGTAACTTGTTCTCTGAGAAAATGGTACTTGATTGGAATATGCTTAGTCTTGGAATGAAGAACGGGATTCTTGAAGACACTAATGGCACTTGTGTTATCACAATGAATTGGAATGGGATCAATGTAATTTACCTTCATATTACACTGATTCTACCTCTGTAGTGGATAATGAAATGGATCCTTGCTTTTTACTAAGCCATGCAACTAATGAGTCACCCAGAAAGAATGCTCCTCCACTGGTGCTTTTTCTCTCATCAACACAGTTTGCCCAATCTGAATCTGAATAAGCAGTTAACTGGAAATTCTGATTTCTAGGATACCACAGACCATAAGTCATTGTTCCCTTCAAGTATTTAAATATCCTTTTGACAGCTACCAAATGACTTTGTTTAGGAGCAGATTGAAAACGACCTACCATTCCAACAACTTGCATTATATCAGGACGGGATGTTGTGATATACAGAAAACTGCCTATCATAGAGCGATATGTCCTTTGATCAACATCAGGTGAGATATTATCTTTACTCAGCTTGCAACCAACCACCATAGGTGTGCTAACTGTAGAAGAATCTTCCATCTGAAATTTCTTCAACATTTCTTTCAAATATTTTCCTTGAGAAATAAAAATTCCTTCAGAGCTTTGTTTTACTTGTAAGCCAAGAA
>ML802768.1:100330-120317 GCA_009831015.1 Picea engelmannii
AGCATAATCAATACCTTATGTTTGTGAATACCCCTTTGCAACCAGTCTAGCCTTATACTTATCTATACTACCATCTGATTTAAACTTGGGTTTGTATATCCATTTGCATCCAATGGGCTTCTTATGTTTAGGCAATTCAGTCATTTCCCAAGTATTGTTTTTCATTATAGATTCATATTCTTCCTCCATTGCATTTTTCCATTCATCATGTTCATTAGCTTCATCAAAATTCATGGGTTCTATGACATTTAAAATGTTACTCATTAGGGCATAGTCTTTATACCTCTCAGGAAGCCGAATTTGTCTTGAAGATCTTCTCAATTGATTATCTTCCTCCCCACTTTGTGAAGATCTATCTCCACTGCTAGGTGAACTGTGACTGCTTGAATTTTCCATATCATTGAGTCCTTCTTGCTGCTGCTGTTGTTGTCGTTGCGGGGATGGTTGTTGTTGTCGCTGCGGGGATGGCAGCTGTTTTCACTGCGGGGATGGCAGCTATTGTCGCTGCGAGGATGGTTGTTTCTACTGCTACTCTTCTTTAACTCCTTCATCAAGAAGTCTCTGCCATTCCTCATGACTATTGTCATCATGATTTCCTGCTTCCTTCTCATGGAAAAGTACATCTCTACTTGCAAATACTTTGTGAGTAGCAGGATCAAACAATTTGTATGCTTTAAATTCAGAACAGTACCTAATGAAAATACATTTAGTGGCTTTAGCATCCAATTTTCTCCTATTCTCCTTTGGAATATGTGCAAAATCCTTACACCCAAATACTTTCAAATTATTAACTACGGGTTTGGAACCATACAAGGCTTCGAAAGGAGTAACCTTATTAAGACACCTTGTTGGACTTCTATTCTTTAAATAAACCCTAGTATTTATGGCTTCAACCCAAAATGCATTTGAGAGATTTTTACCTTTCATCATACTGCGTGCACACTTGACCAGAGTTCTGTTTTTCCTTTCAGTGACTCTGTTTTGTTGTGGAGTGTGAGGTACTGTAAACTGTTGTACTATTCCATTGTCTTTGCAATATTTGTTGAAGTCCCTTGATTTATACTCTCCCCCTTGATCTGAACGGATGATTTTGATGGATTTTCCTGTCTACTTTTCCACCATGGTTATGAATTCCTTAAAGTACTCGAAAACATCACTTTTTCATCTAAGGAAGTAAACCCATGTGAATCTCGTGCAATCATCAATAAATAACAGAAAGTAAAATGCACCTCCTAAAGACCTAGTCTGCATAGGCCCACAAACATTAGTATGCACAAGATCTAACACATCTCTCTTTTTCTTATCAAGATTAGAGGGGAATTCATCTATGTGCATCTTTCCTAATGCACATCCATCACAAACAACTTTCTCATTCTTTAACATGGGAATTCCTTCAACCATATTCTTTTTCTGTAATGACAATAAATCAGGATGATTGATGTGTCCATACCTTTGATGCCAAAGAATATCTGTTGGCATAGTGGCAGAATTCAGTGCATGATGTGCTTTGCTGGTAACATCAAGTTTGTATAGACCTCCCACTCTGACACCCTTTGCAACAGTTTGGAAGTGGTCCAATAGATCCTTCACTATGCAATAATTCTTGAAGAATTCAACCCTCAAGTTCTGGTCTGTAATGGTGGACACAGAGATCAATTTTTTCTTTATTCCTGGCACATACACCACATTGTGAATGTGACGAACAATACCATTCAGCAATGTCACAGGAATGTCTCCATATCCCTTGATCTGATGAGCGTGGTTATCTCCAAGATATATGTTGGCACCATTCTGAGTTTCTTTGAAATTAGCATACCAATTTTTATTACAAGTCATATGTACTGATGCTCCGGAATCCACAAACCAGGCATCAGAATCATCTGTTTCAGCAGATAAAGCAGCGTTATACACAAACAGCCTAAGATCCCGTGAGTCAAAATTCGGGGGTTCATCAATATCATCACTAGCAATAAATAATTTGTGATCTTGATTTGAAGATTTTTCTGCATAATGACTTGAATGTGTTCTAGGTTTATTCCTAGCCTCATCACTTTTCTTCTTATGACAGTCTTTAACCATATGTCTAGGTCGACCACAATAAAAACAACTCTTTGACTCATTCCTACCAGATTGCATACCTTGATTTGGCGATTGTCTTCTCTGCGATGAACTGCCTCTCTGCCATGAACCGCCTCTCTGCCATGAATTGCCTCCTTTGCCTCTTACTCCTGATCTTCCTCTCGCAGATCTATTATTTGACCACAGTGCCAAATCTTTACTCTGAGGCTTCAGATTCCCGCGCCTCTCTTCCTCTTTCAACAAAATACCTGTCAATTCTTCAAACGTAGGAGGTTTCTCCCTTGCTGCAAGACCTGTTATGAACATATGATAGTCTTCTAGCATACCATTTAAGGTAATAGTCACTAGATCAGTATTGAAAACAGTTTCCCCTATATTTACTAGCTTGTCTTTCACCTCTTTAATGCGACCCAAAAATGAACTAACAGTTTCATTTCCATCCATCTTAATGCCTAGCAATTTAGTTTTCAGGAACAAAATGTGATTTGTGTTGCTAGTTTCATACAATGCTTTAAGAGTTGTCCATGTTGCAGCAGAAGTTGTAGCGTCTTTAATATGTGGAATTATGCTATCTTTAACTGACATGCGCAACAATACCTTTGCCTTATTTTCACGCTTCTCCTAGTCTTGGATCTGTGCTGTTGTCACACCTCCTACCGCTACTGTCGCACCTGCAGCCGCAACAGGTTTTAGTTCGGTTCCATTCGCAATGTTCCAGACACCATAGCCCTCCATGAGCGTCTGCATCTTGAATTTCCAGTTAATGAAGTTTGAGCCATCTAACTTGTTGGCTTCATTGAGGTAGGTCTCCGCCAGCGGATTCACCATCGCTGCAATTTAGTCTCTGCAAGAAAATCACCAAGGATATGCAAATTTTTGTCGAGTGTTGAGCAGTCCGTCACTCTGCCTTTCGAATCCACTGATCCAACTATATTTCTATTGTCAACTTTAAATCATGCATGCATGCAACTTAATATCCAAAATCTCCACTTTTTAAAAAAAACTTATAACTCCCTCCTTAAAAAAAACTTTAATAAACTTCAATCCTCCACATAATAAACTTTAATAATCATCAATCCTCCACATACATTCACTTTCACTTTTAATAATAAAAAAATGAATATACTTTAAATGCTCCACTTAAAATATCCACTTAAAACTCAAATATCCATTTAAAACTCAAATCCACTTAATATATATTTAAAGAAAACTCACGCATGCACATATAACCTTAAACTCCACGTATGCACAGAATTAAACTCCACGCTTTTTTAAAATCTTCCATGCAACAGGATTTTCTCACGCACCACGCGACCTCCTTTGATTCTTCATAAAATATACCAAGATAAAATATACGATTTGCTTGACTTATTTGACTACGGGGAGTTCGCAGTTCTCACACCTCACACTATATTTGGCTGCGGGGAGTTCGCACGTCACCCGTTATTGGGTTGCGAGAATCGAGAAGGTAGTTCGCACCCTTCGAATGGTCCGCCTGCGGGAATTTTTCCGTCTTTCTGTGCTTGTAAGGCTGAGTAGTATTCCCCCGCACCCTACCAGAGGAGGGACCTGCGAACTTCAAGGATTTTTGCACCTTACTCCTCGTGGCTCTGATACCAAGATAAAATATACCACGCAAACAAACACGGTGAGGCTATGCTCACTTCTTATTATTTAATGAAGACGGATTACATCTTTATATAGGAAAAGACTCTCCCGAGTCGGCTACATGCAAACCAAAGACAACTAGACAACTAACTCTTAAGACTCCTATAACTGACTCTCACAATTGATGCTTATAATTGGCGCTTACAACTAGCGCTTTCTCCATTATTTCCAAGTGGAAATATTTCAAGGAAGGAGACCTAGTCCTAGTGTACGATAGAAAATCCCTTCAGCACCCAGGAAAACTCAAAATGCATTGGTTAGGACCATACAAAGTGAAGACTGTCATAGACGGGGGAGCTATACAGTTGAGGAATTTAGGAGGAACAAACCTCAGAGGAATGATCAATGGGAGTTGACTGAAGTTGTATAGGGACAGTCGACTTCCTAGCACTTAAAAAAAACAAAAAAGGAGGCATAGTGCACCGAAAAGAGAATGAGTGCGCGCACTCGACAATGCAAGCCCAATGAAGACAAGGCCAACGGTCATGACAAAGTGGGAAACATGGGGAAAGAGGAAACAAAAGGAAAGACGAATATGGAAAATAAGCGCCAACTAACAACGACTATTGAAATTGAATGCCAGAAGCGATTGACAGGACGTCGTATTAATCGCGCCAACTGGCGATGGCAAGGGAAATCAATGGAAATTACACGGGAAGCATCAGTTCAATTAAAACGTAATTATGATAATGTCTCCAACAAGCTTCACATGACTCTGATACAAAGCAAGCACATGGGAGTGGAAAGGTTATTGTGAAATTAGGAAAAACACAAAGCGATAGAGTATATGAAGCAGAGAGTTGAGGTTACAGAGGCCACTAATCTTGGTGAACAACATCCTTACCACCATGGCACCACCCAAACAGAGAGAACTGAGCCATACTGGAAGACAACCTTGAATCAGTGCTAGAACACCACCACAGCCACAGAGAAGTGAACAACAACCACTTCATCCTCCAGAAATCGTCAATGTGCACAAAATCCCGTCGCCTGATATGACACCAAGAAGCCCCACACCTATCGTGGAGGAAACCTAGTAGACAACACCAGTGGGAATGGACATTGATATGTCGGAAGAGGGACATGGCCAACAGGTTGAGGACGCAAGCAATCAATTGCACCCTAGAAACCCTGAAGAAGCCCTGAGAGCCAATGGAACAACCCCAAACTAGGCATAAACGACTACGCCAGAAAGGTCACAAACAACCACGCTAGAAAACCCACAGGAGGGAACAGTAGAAGATGTTACCGACCGACCAAATGAGTGTGCAGAAGAGCGAATAATGGAGGTTGGAACCTCGAGTCATCCACCACAGCGGAAGAGAAAAAAGCCAATACCAAGGTCACCAAGCAGGAAAGCCGCCACAACCATTGTCTTGCCACGCATTCTGGAAGGGGTAAAAATAGAAGGAAACCTATTATGCCACGTGGATAAATTGAAGTAATCATACCATGAAATGACAGACATGGAAAAGTTCCCAGAGTTTGCCAAGAAATTTTACCTATAGAATGTGGGTATAGGACCCTTTGGAGAACCAATTAACCAACCAGTCCAGTGGGCAACCAGACTGGCCAAAAACAGGATTCTAGACCTGTTGGACATCCCTCACTTTGGGAGGGGCCAATACGTGAACAACTGCACCAAGTAGCTAATGGAAGTCACCCATGGAGGATACTTGTGGTTGGAACAACTCATCTCAATAGACGTAGATATTATTGCACACATCACAGGGCTACCATCACGTGGGGAGGACCCCACACAGTTCCTCGAGGACAAGACAAAGGAGAAATAAATGGCCAAGCAAATGAAGAAGAAGTATGGTACCGAAAGGGGGTCTCGCGCAATCATAATCAAGCGTATTAGTGACACGGTGACAAGAATGGCCATGAAAATTATGGCATGCAAATTACTCAGGAAATGTCGCAAAGAGGAAGTCTCAGTCGAGGTTGTTGCAGTTGCAACACAATGTGCGGAGGGCACCACACTCAGCTGGGCCCCGTATTTGTTGAATCTATTCCTAGATGATTGCAAGGACGCATGGGATATGGGGACAAAATTTCACTATTCATGGCTATTCATCCTGGTCACCTTGATCGGATGGAAGGTGCCTCGGTATTCATACTTTGCTACAAGACCCAATCCTTTCCACACAACGCGATACCTATCGTTGGGGGCTGCTTCGGACCTCAAGAACATAAAGGTGAATGCAACCATATTTGAAGGATATCATAGCAATCTACAAGAGAGCATCGCCAACACTTGGAGAGTGATGTAGGAAGTGGTCACATAGTATCAGGGCATAGCCAAATTCAAATTAAATAGACATGTAATTTGGATCCAAGCATGGAAGGATCCCCACAATCAATGGTTGCAACTGCACTACTTCATCACGGAGGCGGACATAGAGATGGCCATCAAATATTGGGATGATGACTGGAGGATCCAAGTTCTGAATCAACAAATGCCTGGAGGAATGGAGGAGGCAAGGCAGGAACAAACTCTACAAGAAGAGATAACGGTGCCCAAGAATCCAAGGACCAGTCATAACAAGGCACAACAGAAGAAAGGAGGTGTGTCCAATAAAGGCACTCAAGCGGGGAAGAATAAAAACACCCAGGCACCACAGAGACAGGAGAAACAAACTGAGATAGCACATGGAACCACATTAAGTGCTACTCAGCAGGAGCAAGGCCAAACTAAGAGGCCAGTTATACAAATGGGGGGGGCACGCAAGAAATCTAAGGCACAAAGGACGCCACATGAATACATGATCACAGAGGACGACACAGACCTTATGGCCCAAATGGTCCAAGATCGAACAATGGAATATTTTTACGAAGCCCAATGCTAGAGGGACAAGATTCAAGAGGATCTATCTCGCATGAGACAGATCCTCCAATATCTCAAAGAAACGCACGGGGCTGGCAGAGTAATAGAATCAGTTTCAGCAACATCACAGATAGGAGCCAAGGAAGATTCGAGCAAGCAAGACAATATTTAGACGACAGCACAGCTGAGCACGACGTTTCACATTACACCCAGCATGTTGTGCATGGATGAAATTGTGGGTCAGACACCCTTGAAGGATTTGGCACAAATACAGTTAGTGATGACGCGAATACCAAGGCCTTGTATAAAATGCAGGTTAGCGTCGCGTAGGAGGTACAGTCACGTGCACTGACATACACAGTGGAATTACAATAGATAAAGGAAAATCGAGACGTGTTGTAATTGGTACTCGAGCAGGCTAAGCTTGAGACCAAAAATGAAAAAGGTCACTTGGATAGGATGGAGCAGGAATTGGCTGTAGCCTATGAGAAAATCCCAAAGAGCATGCAGATGGAAGAACTCACAATCACACAGAATATTGATCACATTGTGCAGACAATCGATAAATATAGATAGAAGATTGAGCACCTCCGTGAGCATCTCATACCTACCACGCCACCATAGGTGAAGGAGCAGAGGAAGCAGGAGGCAACAATGCAGATAAAGGAGATAGAGCGGCAAGTCCACATGACAGCTGACTTGTTCGAGAAGGCAGCACATATTTGGATGAAGCTGGAAAAGGATCAATAGGTCCAGCAGTGGGACCAAGAGGAAGAACAGATAAGCGCAACTATCCAGGACCTCAAGTAGAGGCAGAAGATAATTCCAATCACAGAGCGCATCAAGGGAGCGTGGGATATGAAGAAACTGCAGACCGAACTCATAGTTGCACATATGCTAAAAAAGGAGCGTCAAGCTCAAATGGAAATTCTCTAGGAGTGGGTAGCAGAGGTTATTTCACAGGAGGAAGATGAAAAGAAGAACTTGGCACAAACTTAGACAAAATGCACAAAGATGATCATCAATGACATTGCAGTATAGGTATTTGACGCACTCAGGAATAAGACCGTGCAGACTCAAATGCAAGAAAAGGAACTCACAAAGAAGTTCTAGGCTCTCACATGAGAGATCGAAGAGGCGCACAAAGTTTAGGTGACTCGGGACGAGTCACATGTCATTGTTGGGGGCCTGTTGGAAGCAGGCCTAGTCAGAAAGAAAGGTTATTTTTGGAAGAGAAGCATGCAAGAAGAAAAGGACAGTTGGAAGGAAAAGCAACACACGCGCATGTATGGAATACCTAACAACGCTAGGGATAGGGTTTTTGTAATGTATTGTAATGGCTGGCGAACCATGGGTATAAATAAGTAGTACTTAGGATAAAGAGGGGGTCGGTGAGATATACAAAAAGAGGGACTGAAAGGAAGAGTATTGTAAGAACTGTATGAATCATTAAGTTTGTTAGAGAAGGGAGTAAGGTGTGAATCGATCCCGAGGGTTAGATCGCAGGATGAGGATCCTGGTGCAATCTAGTCAACCTCGCAGGGATCAAGGAGCATTTTGGGAGAAGTACGATCCAAGAATGTAAACACGCACGGCGTGATATATTTCTGAACCATAATAAGAAGATGAGAGCCAGATCTTTGTGGAAGTAGCCCAGGAGGGGGTGAACCATGGTAACACCGTGTTATGGGATTGAATGAATGTGTCATTGTGTCTAGTTAGTTGATGAATGTTGAATGAATGAAGTGATTAATTAGATCTAATATTTTACATGCATGCATAGAATAAATATTATAACAAGATATTACATGGACTGAATCAAGGTTATGACGTACAATCACAGATCTCCCTCAATCTCAGGTTGCAAACACCTGAGTCTTGCATCCACCCATAGAGCTATCTCGAGTGAGACTGCGTAGTGCACTCTGTGTACTACGTAGCCTTCTGACTTACCAGAGGGGTTGATAGTCTTTAAGGGATTTTGTTGGGAAGCTTCTTAGTTCTGAACTAGGGTCAATCTGTAATATTCAAATGAGAATCTGAATACCCATAAGAATACCTCAAGACGAATATAAGAGTAGATTGATATAAAGAAACCAACAGTTTCCCACCGGTGCTTAGGTGTTCCCTTCACTACTGCATCCATGGATAGAATCATGTGGGTCTCAAGCACACTTTCCTCCATATGTGCAATAACGTCATCCACCATGATTATCCCATCAAATTGTGCTACGTCACACAAATATGATCCAATCCAGTGCATTGATTTAGTGATATGTGTACATCTCCTTGTCGAAACTTCATACATATTTTTTTCCATTGTATCATTATGTCCTTTGAATCTATTTCATACGATCAAATACTCCTCCATATCATCTCTCCATTTTCTATCAAGTTCACATAATCCTCCTTGTTCCATGTGATGTTGTAGATATTATCAATAATTGAGATTTTCACATCCTCATTTACCGGTTCATTGTATCTATCATGATTTGTTGGATCTAAAGGAGAAATCATGTGCAGGGTGTCCATATCAAATGACATCTTCCTTTATTTCAATTTCAACATGGTATTGTTATCAAATGCCCAGTCAATTCCAAGAAAAGTTGGATAGGGATCGGAATCATCCATAATTTATATTGCTTCAAACTCTAATTTTGAATAAGAGACCAAACCATCTTAGGTTTTCCCATCAAGTCCCACAACTTCTTTGTAAAAATGTTCACATAAAACCCTAGGTCTAACATGATACCTTCCACCTGATATTTACCTAACTCGACTATCATTTTGAATTCTGTGTTCATGTGCTTCCTCCTACTGACATGGTGCATGTCTCCTTTCGAAAGAAAGGAAGAAATAGAAGTCTCATTATCTCCTTCCTCAATCGATCTCGTCAATATATGTGTCAACTTCTTGGTAGTCAAAGGATCACCCAACACTTTAATAAAATAGAGCAATAATTCACTTACTTGATTCTATGAGTTATTTTATGGGTAAGTATTATACCACAAATCATTGCATACTATATGTTAGAACTCCTCTTGCGTAGTTATCTCAATTATGTGTCGCAACTCCTCACACACAAGTATCTCGATCACCTTTTGTGTGTTGTGCAAGAACTGATTTTTCTGTGTAGTGTCAAACTTGGGAAGTGTCTACATGTCTTTACTGATCTTTCCCTCTAAATTTTTTTCTTAACACTCACTTTTATCCAGGTCAATTCCTCTGTGGATACCTCCTTGGGTTACCACCCGTACATCGACTTCTTATTTCATCTTATGTTCTTTGCATGACCCAACAATCATCATGTTGCATCACCCCTTTTTATCTTCCCATTTTCCTAACAACTCCGAGCAATCTTCCAAGACATAGTCTACACTGTGTAAATATCCACATAGTGCACAAGGAATGGTACAGAACTGCCCCAAGTGGCCTATCTCGCCACAGTTGAATCAGGTGGGTTGTCTTCATCCTCCCCCACCATATCCTCTGCATATTCCTCTTCCATATCCTCCTCTCTAGCCTCCCTCGAAGCCTCTATGGTCTCCACCCTTATACTCCTCTTGTACCCTTATTCCCATTCATCAACTGAGTGACCAAAAATTGTTCACATCAGTCCCTACGAATTTGCAAGACTCACATAATGGAGTGTGTGTAGTCTTTCAATACTTCTATAGTGTTAGGAAATGGGGAGGTACATGGCCTCATTTTTTACAAATATCGCACCATTCTGTTTACGACCTAGTAGGAAAAGTGTTTGGTGCATGAGTCACCATGTAATTTCCCAGTGAAAGACACTCATTATAATGGTGAACTTTTGCACATCATAGGGTACACCAAACATTCTTGCAAACCACCTTCCCCTTTTCCATATCCTGTAACATCATGGTGAGGTTCACAATTTGAGATTTCACCTACACCAAACCTACAAACATCTTGTCACCTCCCTACGCAAACTCCAAGTGCATTGCAATCTATACAGATTCCTATTGATTCATCACCTTTTGCTACATGAGTGGGATCCGAATGTGTGGAAGGATTTCAACAATGAACCACTCTATGTGTTGAACATCCTAGATCTATAATGTTAATCTATCCAACAGAATATTGAACCATTGGTCATAGTCCCACATGGTTTCTCTAGCTTGTTACTTAATCTCCTTGATCTTAGTTATACACTATGACTGTGAATTTGGTTTTTGGTATTCTCTAAGTATATATCTTTTTATTTATATAAATAAAATTCCATGTCTCGCTAGCATAGTAACCTTATACTTCATGTACCATGTCATATCTCTGTCTCTGGATGTAGTCTCTAAATTTTTTATTGTAGATGCCTCATCTATGATGTGCTTCACATACCAAATTGCTTCACGGGTGAACCAATGTTGTTTTGCATCATCTCTTCCCCTCCCATGGAACATGGGAAGCATGAAGTTCAAATCCTAATTGGCCATATATGAAATGGAACTTGATCTTATTGACTAATTATTATTTGTTATTATTGGTACTGACGACCTTTCTTTTGAAATTTCACTGACTTGGTTTCTAGTCCACTTATATCTTCTACTTATGTCTCTCTTGCACTTTCTTCTTTGATTCTTTCTTCTTGGTTAAAAATGCATGAGGGGGGTGGTTCAAAGAGGGGATCCCTCCACACTATCCTATATTATTCAGTGATAGATCCAAAATAGCTTCCTATCTTGATCCAAGTGAGCCTCCTTCCAACAACCAAGATCTCTTAATTTTCTTGGAGAGCTCCCTCCTCACTATCTTCTGCTTCTCCAATGCTACTAATTTTCTCCTCATATTCCTCTTATTCAACTACAGTTCTCATTAGCCAAGGGAATCTAACCAAGGGGATCTGACCTCATTCTAAAATATATTACTACTTCCTCCAGTATCATCTCTTGATACTTCTTTCTTTGTGTCGTGTCTCTTTGATGGCCTCCCTTCTTTTTTGCTTCTCTCTGGCACAAATATTTCTCTTTTTCACCCTTCTGATGTGGCTCCTATTTTATTCATATTAGATCTCCTTGCTACTTGTCCATAACCCCTTTCTCTTCCTTCTTTTATTTTATCATTAACTTGCTTCCTCAACTCAACTCTTCTTACATATCTCTCAACTCCTCTTCTTCTCTGCTCTTTGAGATCAATTATCTCTTCACTTTATCTCATCTTCATCCCCCATATTTACATCCCCCCCTCTGCGTAGGGAGTTTACATTTCCATCCTATCAAGATCCATGCACATCATCCCCTCCATGAATAACATCTTGGTCCAAAGTGGTGTCTTTTTAACAATCTTCTTTGAGTCCCAACTACAAACTTTCATTATGCACTACTAAAATATTCATTGTATTCAACTACAAATTCAACAATGTATCCTTGTTTAACTTGTTTGAACCATAAATCAATGGCTCTTGTCCACTTATTTTCCAAAGAATTCAAACGATTTATTGCTTCTTGGTCCCAAACTAATTGTTCTTGGGTTTTAAACACATAGTTAATCTATTTATGTATCTTTACCCATTCATGCAACAAACAAGGAAACTCAACGAAGAAAATTTCATGCAAATATGGATATATGTACCTTTGTTTCCATCGTTCAAGGTTTAATTGCAGATTTCTGGTCTCTCGATGTGTGAACTCATCCTCTTTCTCAGAGATCCATTCTTCTATCTCTTTTCTTGAAGGCTTCCACGTCATGTCCTTACTCCAACATGTAGCACGAAATCATTAGATCCTAGCAATGGAACCAATTGTTGTCTTTGGATTTCAAATATATGTTTTGAAAGGATTTACCAACAAATACCCCATTAGTGTCGACATATTCAATATTCAAGGACTGAATAAGATCCCACCTAAGATGCTATGTGAAATACAGAGAATGAACAATTGTGCATTGCATGATGGAATATTACATATGGGAAATACTTAACCCATAGTTGTGCATTAATTCCTACTCATTCTCATGAGCATTCATATAAGTAAAGAACATTCTAACAGACATAACAAGCATTCATTCATAACAGATCTCATAATAGATAGTATAAATTCAACTCTCATTCTTTCATTCATTAATCAAAGATATACATTCAAATACATTGAGAGTCATAACCTTATCAGAGACTCATTAAGCTTGAACCAGAGACCATAGACTTATATGTTGATCTACTTTCTCTCATATTACAAAACCCAATAATTACAATGAACAATACTCTACAATCAACAACCAAACTACCCAACATTACTAGTTTGTATGCATCCCTTTTATCTCTACATAGGCATGGTAATGATAAAAAATATACCACCTCCCTAACAACATCAAGCACAACCAATTGCTTGATTACAAGTCCTTATAATTGATGCACACGTAATTCTTACAAGTGTTTGTGTGTCACCTGAGTTGACACATGCACTAGAAAATGGTTGGTTCCAACATAATAGAAACTAGTTGGTGCACGTTGAATATTGGTGTTGTGTGGTACAAAACTTGTGGTGAACTCAGATATCATACACTTGTGGTGCACACACATGGTCTTGCCATCACTTATGGTGCCAAAAGAAGGTAGTGTAATCGGACTTTACTAAAACAATGTGGATTACTACAGTTGATTAACAAAATATGGACATTTTTGTAACTGAAAGTGTTATATTTTTTGTAGACATAGTTGTGAGTTGAATTAATTTTCATCGACAGACTACTAGAATACTTTCCAAGCATATATTGAATGAAATTTTATGATCTATCGATAAAATTACGAAATTTTTTTCATGGAAAAAAAATGTGGAGTGGGACTTAAATAATCTTATACACTTGAAAAAATAAACTTTACTCTCTCTTAATGAAGAAAAAAACATAGAAACAAGGCTTAAATTAAGAAATTATGCAAACAATTTTCTTTGTATTTCCCTTTACAAGCATGATGTGGTATCTATGTTCAGATTTGAAATTTCAAAATGAAACAACCCATCAAATTTAATGACTTTTATGACTACATTACATGTTTTGACATTTTAAACAAAAGATAATGATGGTTATGAGAAATTTTTAATTGTATTTGATGGACAAATTGCTTCATGATGGGAAATTTTCCCATCAAATTCCATCCATGTGTGTGTTAGGAATGTAAACATAGGCAAGTTTGGGATTTTAAACATGTATAAGCATTGAAACACATATCACTCACATATTAAAAATGAAAGCACGAAGAAAGTGCCATAAAATCTAAACATATATGCATCAATAGGTTTCTCATGTGACCAAAATGCCTTCGTAAAGGAGAAGGGTCATGAGAAGAGAAGTGAAAAAAAAAAGAATGCATACAAAGGTAGGCTTGGCCAAGCCAATTTCTCTAAATTTATGGTTTTTAAGCCTTCATTATTTTCTTAAAAGAAATAAAGGCCCTTTCTAGGAAGGGAAACATGGATACAAGAAATGGAGGAGGTAGATATCAATTAGAAGAAGTGTGAGCTAAAAAGTATTAATGGGAGCACTAGAAGGTATAAATAAAAGTTCATTAAGGCCCTAGCAATTTTAGGTTCAAAAAATAATGAACAAAATGTTATTAAATTGGAGGAAATTATAATCCCATAAAGTAATTTTTACATTTGTTTTTTAATTTTTACATTTGTTTTTTAATTTTATTTTGAATATATAAATTTTGTGGATTTTGAATATATAAATTTTGTGGTAGTTTGTTTTGTAAGTATGTATAAATTACTTTTTAGACGTAAAAAATTACAGTAGCGTTATGAGTGTCTGAGGAGTGTGAATGATGAATTTCTCCGGAGGGAAACCAATTCAGCCAGTACCTCAAAAAACATTAAAAAGAACCCCCAGGTTTAAACAACTGGAACATAATCGCCCCATGTGGGAATCGATTTGTTCAGATATGTCTGACCTTCTAGAACAACTAGGACTGACTTATGACAGGAAAAAGGAGAAATAACCAAAAGTACACTTGTGGAAGCATGAACAAAACACAAAACAAGTCATGCAGTCTGACACCTGTGCAAGTGTCTTCGCTCATGCAGACAGTCTGTTGTTTTCCAAGTTATCTGTTGATGGCGCCTGGAGAGTCGAAGCCAAGACCTCCGCTGAGTTATCCATTGTTGGCAGCAGGAGAACCGAAGCCAAGACCGTCGTTGGTGCAATGGAGGCCTGGTTTGGAGAGTATCGAGGGCCTTGCACAGTGGAAATCATTTGAATAATTTGTGTCCCTCTCTTGTCCAGAAGTTCCAAACAGAAACATATGTCGTCCACATCCTTGCGAATTGTGAACACCAGATCTTGCAAAATCGCCAGACCATCTTGATTTTGTGTGCATGAGGCGAAGTCCGAGCAGGAGTGTGGATGGCCTGGTGGTTTTCCCAGGTGGACGGAGGTGTCTTCCAGAGGAGACAGGGCCAGGGGTGGATGCACAGGTGATGGCTCTAGAGAAAAAAATTTGGTGAATTTGGTGGGACGACCAAGGCTAGTTGCAAGGAGGAGGTCAGGTCCGATAGTGGGCCGAGAGCAAAGCCCAGTGAGTTCCCCTAAAGGTAAAACCACTCGAATCGACAGGACCATGGTGAGGATAAAGGTGGGAGGCTACTTTGGCTCTGAGAGGACTGGCCAGAAGAGGAAGGCAAAGAAGGTGAAGAGTTGTGCGAAGGTGTTGGAGCAGGCTGAGGATGGATGGCCAAGCAAGGCCTATTTTGATACCATGAAAATCCCCACTTTGATTTCCCCCGAAGTTGAGGCATGACCGAAGTGAAGAGAAGGAATGAAAGCGCGGAGCACTGGCAAACGAAGAAGGTGAAGGCCAAAGAGGATTGCAAATCGGGTGTTGGCTCTGTGGGGAAGAGGGAGATCTGGTGAACCATCCAAGGAGCGGCATGATAATAATTGAGTCGGAGAGGGAAGACGCACACACGCAGAGGTGACCGCCATAAATACTACTCCATTGATCGGACAAGGAGACAAGGGGAGCACGCTCGAACAGTAAATGGAGCCCTGGCTAGAGTGAGGGAAACTCGTATTCATAGTGTGGAAGGAGGGGAGGTGCATGCGCCAATCACATGGCTGGTACTGCGCTAGCAGGCACTGTCCCCTCCACTTTGACACTTGTTTCCAACTGACACCCCGTCCAAAGGGTCGTCTATAGTGAGAGCCTAACCAAAGCATCTATGGAGGATAGGATGATCCTTGGGTGGAGGCCATGCAGAGAAGGTCTAGTCCCTCTAATGAAACTCCAATATTGGCTAAATCATCCACAATCTGATTAGATTTCCTTTGTATATGCGAAGGGATAAGAGCTAGGTGAGGTTAAGTGAGAGTTGCAATGGTACTGAGTCCCGAGGAAAGTTGCCAACAAGGAGAGATTTTGTCCGGGTCTGCTCCATTAAGAATTTTCCCGAAGAGATTGAGAATTACTTGAGAGTCCCCCTCCACAATCAGTTGATGGTAGCCCTGAGCATGAGTTAACTGTAGACCTTTTGTGAGACCCCATAGCTCGACTGCATTGTTAGTGTTGTGACCAATACTTCCCCCTGAGATGAGCAAGATGTTCCCCTGGATGTTGCGGAAGACCACACCAAATCCAGCTGCACCTGGATTGCCTTTAGAGGCGCCATCAAAGTTTAACTTGATAATTCCTGAAGGTGAAGGAGACTAGTGAGAAGGGCTTCCTTTGGTTTGGGAATGCTAGGGATTCTTATTGAGAGAGGGATTTAGGGTGACGTTCTAGCTGTCCAAGATGCTCTATTCATGTGGAGGACATTTTAGGTCCGCTTCTTTCCACGGCTGTAGATGGATGGTTTCTTTTATATTGTTATGAATTTGAGTCCAAATAGTTTGCCAATCCCGATGAGTTGTAAGGAAGATACGCTTGTTCCGCTCTTTCTATAGTTGCCAAAGGATGAACCCAGGAAGTAGCTTCCAAATGCAATTGAGAATGGAAGAGTGGAAGGTTGATTCCCTCCATTCTTCAATGGTTTCCTTGAGGCCCTCGCGCTTACGATCTGTGATGCGCATGACTATGGCACATTGATCCCAGACTTGTGAGCTATAGAAGCAGATATTTAACAGATGATTTTGTGATTCTGCAACCCCTAGGCAAAAAGGGCATATAGATGGCCCGATGAAGCCTCACTTCATGAGATTATCCCAAGTAAGAATACTTCTGTGAGCCACAAGCCAGAGGAAGGTGTTGATTTTTGGCCAGTGCTTGGTTGTCCAAATTTTTGATATTCTCGTGGGGGGTAGGGTGGTAGGCCGCTATGATGTTGTAGGGTTATTAAAGATGCCCCACAAGGAGTGTCCCCATCTTAAAATGTCCTCTCCCTGAAGGATTTGGATTTTCTTGGAAGTGGTCAGATCGTACCAGGGTTGGAGATCCACGTGCTCTACAATGTGGAGATCGCGTCTGGAGGATTTCCATCTTTTCCAGGTGGCGTCAGGGGGATTCTCTTGCCAGTAGTTTGTTATTGTTTTCATTCTCGCTTGGGTTTTGAAACAAGGAAAGTATCAGCCAGGGAATCTTTCACTAGAACAGGCCATTGTTTCCACGAGTGGTTCCCGAAGGAGGTTTTTCTTCCATTACGAACTTCCTAGAAAGCATGGTTGGCAACCAAAATATGGTTCTTCTTGGTAGCATTCTGGATTAAGGACCTCGAAGTATTCTCGTTCCATCTGATTAGATTCTTTTCGACAGTGTTGGGCACGTAATTCCTCCTCCAAATCTTGGCCCAAGGATCTTGGGGGCGCTTGAGCCACCTCCACCAAATTTTGGCACTAAGGACTTTGTTTAGAGTCGATGGATCCCATAGCCTGAGGCATCCCTGTGATTTTGGTTTGCAGATATTTTCCTAGCCAATAAGTGCCATTTTTTTCCCTATCTTTACCCCCTACCACAGAAAATTTCATTGCAAGGTTTTGATGGTATTTAGAATGAAGCTAGGAGCGACTAAGGCCGACAAGGTGTAGATTGGAAAGACTTGCAGGACAGACTTAAGAAGGATAAGGCGAATGGGGAGGTTGGGCGATTGAAATGTCCAAGAGGAAAGTCTTTTCGAAAAGGAGGTGATAAGGCCTTCCTAGGAAATGTTTCGAAGGGCTTTGTCTAGGAGAGGAATACCAAGATATTTGGATGGAAGGGAGCTATGTGTGAAGCCTAGGATCGCCATTATATGTAGTTGGATAGGGACTGGGGTGTTAAAAAAGAAGATCTGAGATTTGTCTCTATTTATTTCCATTCCTAAGGCATCACAGAAGGTCTAAAGGATATGGAGGATTTTGTGTGCTTCTTGGACTATGGGGTAGCCCATCATTAAGGTGTCATCAACGAACTAATTGTGGGAGATTGGAGGATCGATACCGTGCAAGGGTAACCCGGCTAAATATTTTTCTGTAATGGAAGCTTGAATAAAGCGGCTTAGGCCTTCTGCCATGATGATGAAGAGGAAGGGTGAAAGGAGGTCCCCTTTTCATATCCCTCGAGTGGGTGAGAAGGGACAGGAGGGAACGCCACTCATGAGGATAGAAAAGAAGGTAGAGGAGGTTAAATTCAAAATCCAGTCAACTCAGGTAGGAGCAAATCCAAAGGCCAGTAGTAAGGATTGCATGTAAGCCTAACTTAACTTATCAAATGATTTGGAGAGAACTAACTTTAACAACATACCTGGAGTACCAGTCTTTTGAAGAGAGTGGATGACTTCATGCGCGAGGATGACGTTGTCCAATATTTTCCTTCCTTCCACATATCCTAACTCCTCGGGCGAGATGATGAAGGGAAGGAGAGGTTTGAGGCATTGGGCAATCACCTTTGTTAGAAGCTTGTAGATTACATTACATATATCTATCGGCCTGAACTATTTTGGGTGAGTAACTCTCTCTTCTTTAGGGATGAGGGTGAGGAAGGTGGCATTGAGTGAAGAAAGGACCTGACCCGAAGCCCTGGAGTCCTCAATGATTTCCCAAACTTCCTCATGTACCATGGGCCAACAGTGGTGGAAAAAATCCGCAATGAATCCATCCGGCCAAAGAGATTTTCCTTCTGGATTGTCTTGCAGCACTGGGTCTACCTCTTCAATTGTGATAGGTCTCATCAGTTTTTCATTTTGTTCCTGAGTAATTTTGGATGGGATGTACTAAGTGATTTTAGCAATGGAATGATATCGGTTGCATAGAGGTTCGAACATGAGATCTTGATAAAAGGAGACCAACTCCTTCTCCAGGTCGTCGTGAGAATAAAGAGTTTGGCCTTATTTTGTAACTAGGTGCAAGATGTGGTTGACATGTCTTCACTGAATCATAGATCTATGGAAGAACTCAGTGTTTCTATCTCCCTCATGTAGCCATTTTACTCTGGATTTTTGTCTCCAAAGGATCTCCTCTTGAACTCGCCTTTCACCCAGCTTTTTACTTGTCAAAGCTTCTTGCTCACTAAGTTCCTCTTTGATGCCCTTATTTCTGATTTGGATTTGCAGGAGCTGCATTTTCTCGTTCATTTTTTGTTGGGCCTCGAAGATGTTTCCAAAGGATTGTTTGTTCCAGAGATTGAGGCATTGCTTAAAGTTTTTTAGTCTCTGCTAGAAACAAAACATTTTGGAACCAAATGGAATGGTCACTTCCTTCCACCAAATGGGGGCCATGGTTTGGAAGTCTGGGTGATTGAGCAAAAAACATTCAAATTTGAAGGGCTTACGACCAGGAGAGCCCTGAATGTCTAACCAGAGTTGAATGGGCCAGTGATCAGACCCGGGGGCATCAAGGATGCTGGCTTCCAAGGTTGATCCATCCATCAAGAGGGAGTCCAAAATGAGGAAGCGGTCTAGGCGACACGCAACCTGTTGGGACCCTGATCGTCGATTTGACTAGGTGTAGAGGCCACTTTTTGTTTCCAGGTTGATGAGGCTCAGCTTGTTAATTAAGGCTTGAAATTGCTCGGATTCCACCTAAAGTCTGTGTATGCCTCCTCTTTTCTCATCTAGATTGCAAAACATACTAAAATCTCCACCCAATATCCATCTACTATCGGTAGTCAGGGTTACGATCCCTTCCAGATTGTGAATGAAGGTTGTATTGTCCCTTGGAGAAGTTGGTCCATACACATTTGTGAGGAATCTTAGCTTGTTGAAGCCAATAATCCTATATTCCGCCGAGATTGACCACTTGGTGGTGAAGAAATTTTCCATGAGCACGGAGCGTGGGTTCCAGGGAATGGCCAGACCCTTCGGTCATTCCTATTACATCAGTGAAAATAATTTCCCCTTGCTTCCAGCACTGAGAGATAACTCGATCCATTTCTTCCATTGCACATTTTGTTTCTTGAAGAAACATGATATCAGGTTGTTTTGCTATGATACGTTCTCGTAGTATCCTTTTCTTACTATGACCATTGAGTCTCCGGATATTCCAAGAGAT
>ML802768.1:122994-162204 GCA_009831015.1 Picea engelmannii
GATTAACCTGGCGTTTGGACAATCAACCTTTCAATTGGCGATAGTGGGATTAACCTGAAAATTCTTGTTGGTACACAGACTGTTCGCAAATGGGCATGTTATCAAATCACTACAGGTTTGTTCGATTGCTTTATTGTGTTAGGTACAAATTTAGTGTTTGATTGCTTTGCAGGTTTGATTGAACTTGCAATGTCTGTTCAGATCTGAATATACTGATTTGCGATCTCTGAGCTTTCAGATTAGTAGAATCTATATATGTGATGGGGATTATGGTGTGATAATCCGTTCCGGTGTTACAGGAACTTCCAGAGGAACAGAGAGGTAATGCAGTAAACAGCATGGTGTAAGAAGCGAGCCAGAGATTTCGAGACAAACGTGGGTGCCAAAATTGCTTATTCACTCTCGCCGATAACACCTTTGAGAGAATCGATATGAATCAGCTTTTACACTCGCAGAAGAAATAGAACCCTGTACAGTGAAAGGAACACCAGCTCTCTCAACTCAAGACGAAACCATCCATGTTTATGCCATGTGACAAAAATATGGGACAAACATCCGTAAGCCGCCTTTCGGCGTTCACCAGCCGCGAATTAGCGGCTGTGCTAGTATATATTAATCTATCAAAATTCAGTCGTTTTGGACTAATGAAATTGCATATATTATATATTAATCTATCAAAATTCAATTTTAATCCATTTTCAAAAGTAATTAATTCTTTTTTACTTTAAAAATTAAATCCTTAAATTAAATTCCCTTTAATAAGTCAACCTTAAAAATTATAAATATTCAAAATCCACTCATCAAACAATAAGTGTTTTTAAAGATAAAAACCATCAAACTTGTGTAGAAAATAGAGTTGATGGTAACAATTAGTTAGTAAAGTTAGTAAGTAAAGATAAAAGTCATCAACCTTGTGTAGAAAATAGTAGTTGATGGCAGCCTTTTCGTATTACAAACATCAATATCATAATCCTAGTGTTACACATTTCCATTTGGAATGAATAGTCGTACACTAATGCATAAACAAATGTAAGTCCCAAGTTATCTTCCATGCAATTTTATGTTATGTTTTATTATCTTTATTCTCTTCATAGTGTTAAGCATTTTATGTTAATTAATTGGATATGTAATTTAAAAGTAATAATTATTTATGTTGGGTGGATCATGTTTATATTTATGTTGGGTTGATCGTGTTTAGAAAATATTATTCTTAGAATTTGATGAAATAAAGTGATTATTATTATTAGTTTGAACTTATTAGATTAAAAAATAAATTGATCTAAATTGAAAATTATGATTAAAATAATTGAATTAAATCACATAATATTATAAGATAAAACATCAATTCACTTTTTGAAATCCAAAAATACTATCACAAATATTTAATAATTAAATGCATAAAAAATATATACCAAAAAGCAACTTGATTACATCACTTAAATTACCAATCGCTAAAAAAAAAAATTGTAATTTATTAATATAAAAAATCACAAAATACACACTTTCTCTGTTTGATTGCTATGTGCTTCCATTAATAATATGCATCACTATCTTAATTGTTTGTTTCAATAAAATTTAAAATTTAATATATATTAATTTGTTTCAATAAAATTTAATATATATTATTTTTAAATAAAAGTTTTATTTATTTTTATTTTTAAATAAAATAAAATTTAAATTATATTCTTTTAATATAAGAGTTTTGTTTATTTTTATTTTTAATTAAAATTAAATTTATTTATAATAGAATGGAATATAATATTTAAATAAATTTATTATTAAATGTTAAAAATTTATATATTAAAATTTATATTAGCATATTGAATATTATTAAAAATAATAATATTAATATTAAAACATAAATTATATAATATAAATTTAATATAAAAATTCAAAGTGATTATCATGACATTACTAAATAGAGTTGTTGAGTATTAATAATTGAGATATTTACTAATGAAATTGTTTTTGGACTTTCTTAGAAAGCCTTAAGGCTATTCCACTATAGTCGTTTGAATACTATTTTGTTTGGGTGTGTTTGTTTTTTCAAAACTTCTATTTTTTGGGGGATCTCGTTTGCATCTATTTTGTTTGGATGTGTTTTTGTCAAAACTTCTAGTGTTTTTTTTGGTGTCTTTTGCGTGAGCAATAAATGTTCTAAAGAAAAGAATTGCGTCGAGGACTTTCTCCAAAAGTTGTTGATGGTGTGTCAATTTTTTTTTGGTAAAGAAAAGAATTGTGTGGTGGACTTTCTCCCAGAGTTGAGTTGTTGATGGTGTGTCGTTTTTTTGGTATGTTGTAAAGAAAAGAATTGTGTGGTGGACTCTCCCAAAGTTGTTGATGGTGTGTCCATAATATATGAGTGTTCATCATATCTGTCATGAGTATAGAAAAAAAAGATGGAATCTCGGAGAAGAAATTGTGTCGGCAGCCTCACTCTTATGGCCTTCTTCTCCCTTGTCATTCCAGTTTTTCCTGCAACTTTTGTCTTCGACGGATTCAATGGAACCAACTTGATCTTGGAGGCAGGTGCTTCACTCATCCGTTCCCAATCCGTGCTCGCCCTCACAAATGACACGCGTTTTATCCTCGGCCGGGCGCTGTATTCGATCCCCGTGCAAATGAAAAGCAACGAGACGCTTTCATCCTTCAGCACTACCTTCGTTTTCAGCATGGTCCCGCCCCCATCTAACGCAGGCGGGAACGGAATGGCTTTCATCGTTACGCCCTACACATCTCCTATGGGCGCTGTGGCGGCCCAGTATCTGGGCTTGTTTAACACCACCAGCAACGGACAGCCATACAATCACTTGTTCGCAGTGGAGTTCGATACGGTGAAGAGTGTGGAATTCAATGATCCCGACGACGACCACGTGGGCGTGGACATCAACAACCTCATCTCGGTGAAACTGGAGCCTGCGGGCTATCGTAAAGGGGAGGACTTTCAGGAATTCAGCCTCAAGAGCGGACGCAACATACAGGCATGGATCGATTACGACCATCTTCAAAGCCGGCTCAACGTTAGCATAATGTTGGCTGGCTTGCCTAGACCGCAGAAACCCCTCATATCTACGAAAATCGATCTGCGCAGCGTTCTGAAAGAGAAGATGTTCGTTGGCTTTTCAGCAAGTACGGGGACCACTTTTTTCGAAGACCATTACGTTCTTGCGTGGAGCTTCACCACGGAAGGCACGGCACCGCCCCTTGATATCTCGCGTCTTCCATCGTTTGCTAACATGAATGACAAGCGTTCGAGAGGGGGATTGATAGCCGGCGTTACAGTGGCCGCTCTGGTTCTCCTCTCGCTGGCGGTTGCGGCCGTGTTTTTCAAAAGAGCGAAAAACAGAGGAAAGACCGAAGAATGGGAGCAGGAGTTCTGGCCCCATAGATTCACTTACAAGGATCTCAGCATCGCCACGAGAGGGTTTCGGGACGAAAACGTTTTAGGCCAAGGGGGTTTCGGCAAGGTTTACAGGGGCGTTCTCCCGGGCAGCGGCCTGGAAATCGCAGTAAAATGTATGACGAAGGAGTTCACGGAAGGAATGAAGGGATTCGTGGCAGAGATCTCGACCACGGGGCGCATGCAACACCGGAACTTGGTACAGCTCCGGGGGTGGTGCAAGAGGCAGAAGCAGCTATTCATCGTTTACGACCACATGCCCAATGGCAGCCTGGATAAACTCATATTCGGAAACCCGACAACGGTCCTGAAGTGGCCTCGGCGATACGCGATCCTGAAGGGCGTAGCCGCGGGGCTGCTCTATCTGCACGAACAGTGGGAGAAGAGGGTCATCCACAGAGACATCAAATCGAGCAACGTACTGCTGGATTCTGAGCTCAACGGGCGGCTGGGAGACTTTGGCCTCGCCCGGTTGTATGACCACAGCAAGAACCCGGGGACGACTCGCGTTATGGGAACGCTGGGGTACATAGCGCCGGAGCTCACACGGACGGGGAAGGCCACGCCCAGCTCGGACATGTTCAGCTTCGGGGTTCTGCTGTTGGAAGTGGCGTGCGGGAGGAAGCCCGTGGACCTGTCCATGGACGCCGAACAACTGTATTTGGTGGATTGGGTATCGGAGCTGTACGCACAGGGGAGGCTACTAGATGCGGCAGATCCGAAGCTGGGGAATGAATACGACGCGGGCGAAGTGGAGGTGGTGTTGAAACTGGGGTTGTTTTGCTCCCATCCCGAGGCGGAAAGGAGGCTGGGGATACGGCAGGTGTGTCAAATACTGGAAGGTGAAGCTTCTCTCCCTGACGCCCATAAGGCCTCAATTAACGCGAATGTTATCGATCTGTCTAGTGTACGCGTTATTGGATATGCCGCTACCGCTGATCCGGAGGACAGGCTTATCCAGGAAATTCCGAGCGGAGACCTGTCATACGGATGGCTCAATTCAACATCGGTAAGCTCTCCACTGTAATCAACGGTAGGGCGTGAATATTCCGTCAATTGCCCCATCTCTCGACGTTTGAACTGCCTCGGCCACCGCTGTGAATGTTTTCTTACTCTCAAGAATCGAATGTTCGATTAACAGTGTTAGTTATGTTTTCTGTTAATTAATAATGCTTTTTACATTTTTAATCGAATTTTTATTATTATTAAGAGTGAGTCTTAGCGAAAACATGGACATTAATTTAATCGACGATATATTTGTGTAGCCCTTGGTAAATATATTAACACATAATTACTTTAAGGTGACCACACATATAACTATTTGAGGTGACTACAGATACCATTTGAAATGTCGTAGATATATTAACATAACTATTGTTTAAATATATTTAAACACAATTATATTTTAAGGTAACTGCACATATAAATAGCCATGTGAAAAACAACCATATTTGAAATGTCGTAGATGTTAAATTGTAATTAAATAAAATAGGAGTGAGTTAATAAAGAGATAAATTTAATATTTTTAATTCATTATGTAATAAATTGAAATAAAATTAAACTTTAATGATTTACAAACTATCTTGTTTGGATAGAATATTTTGATTGCTTTTCCATTTTTTTTTAGTAAAGACAAATTTTTTTAAGCAGTGTTGTTTTTATGTATTTGGTGAATAGCTGAAATCCAGTCAAAAATTGTTTTTTAAGCACTCTTGCCTTTTAGCATTAGTATGTATATTTTCCGATCATTTTTTATTGAAATCTGGTCAAAATTTGTTGGAACTCCATATTTGAGTGATTGATTCTGTATAATTCGAGTGCTCTAAGGGTTTTTCAGAATCCATTTATGCACAAAAAAATGCAATTTAAACAACAGAAAATGATGATTTCACCAATCTATTTCGTCGGATTCCAGTGAAATAGTTCAAAAAGTCGAATGTTTAGACAATGCCTTTTCGCATAAGTGTAGTCTAAACGATTGACTTTTGGGAGTTCTTATGGGCATATTTTCTGATCAATTTTTACTGAAATCCAGCCAAAAATTGTTGGAACTCCATATCTGAGTGATTGAGTCTAAATAATTTGAGTGCCCTAAGGGTGTTTCAGGCTGCTGAATCCATTTATGCATCAAAAAATGCAATTTAAACAACAAAAAATGATGATTTCACCAAGATCTATTTCGTCGGATTCTGGTGAAAAAGGTTCAAAAAGTCGAATGTTTAGACAATGCCTTTTCACATTAGCGTAGTCTAAACATTCTACTTTTTGGACTTTTTACGGGCATATTTTCCAACCAATTTTTACTGAAATCCGGCGAAAAATAGTTGGAACTCTAGATTTGAGTGATTGTTCGAGTGCCCTAATGGTTTTTCAGGGTATTGAATCCATTTATGCATTAAAAAAATGCAATTTAAATAACAAAAAATGATGATTTCACCAAGATCTATTTCGTCGGATTCCAGTGAAATAGTTCAAAAAGTCAAATGTTTAGACAATGCATTTTCGCATTAGCGTAGTCTAAACATATGACTTTTTGGAGTTTTTACGAGCATATTTTCCGATCAATTTTTACTTGAATCCGGCCAAAAATTGTTGGAACTCCAAATTTAAGTGATAGAGATTGTATAATTCAAGTGCCCTAAGGGTTTTTCAGGGTGTTCAATCCATTTATGCATGAAAAAATGCAATTTAAACAACAAAAATGATGATTTCACCAAGATCTATTTCGTCGGATTCCTGTGAAAAAGTTTAAAAATTCGAATGTTTAGACAATGCCTTTTCGCATTAGGTAGTCTAAATGTTCGACTTTTTGGAGTTTTTATGGGCGTATTTTTTGATCAATTTTTACTGAAATCTATTAAAGTTTGAGTAGCTTCAGAAGATATTATTATTATATTTATCTTGTACTTGACCAAGACAAAACCCTAAAGAACATTATTATATTATTTTTGTTAATTCAACCCTATTGTGCCTTGACAAAGTCATATGTAAATTAGAAAGGTAAAGTGGACAGGTCGGCCTTGACCTATTTCTGGGCAGTCCAGCTTGTATTTATAAGAGGCCTAGCACCTATTTGGAGCATACACATAACAAGCTCTCTCTAACAAGTGTGCAAGTCTGAGAGTGGCGCAACTACAAGGAGGAGTGATGCAGCTACAAGGAGAAGTATCTCAGTAAAGGGTTTTTGGTTATCTTGGTGAAGGACTATCTTGGTCTAGTGGTACGCTACTCTGTTCTAGTTAGGTTTTCTAGTGGATTTTCTGTTTTGGTGAGATCTCTCTTGTGAGAGACATTGTACATGTTGAAGAATCCATATTAAAGAGGCTTTGTTTGTTTTTCTCCCCCACGAGGGTTTCCCAGGATAAACTTATGTCTACTCTAAATGTCTTTCTTTAAGTGATCCTTATGCATGCAGTTATTTTTTTTAATAGACTAAAGTTAACGAATATCTCACACTTAACTACTTAAAAAGAATTTTAACATGGTATCAGAGAAGGCCTAAAAGAATCCATTTTCACAATATAGAAGAGCTCTCTAGGGAAACTAAGACCATACGGATACTCCCCTAAACCTAGTGCACCTTTCCTTGGGAAAATATTCTCAGTTTGATGAAGTTTTGTAAACTACAACCGGCATTGCAACTGTTGCAGCTAATGCAACTATTTGCAACTGCACAAACCCTGGGAGGGGTTTTCTACCACTTTCTGAAGGACACTAGTCAAAGTGAGACCGCTGCGGAACTCGCCTTAGGAGGGTGCACCTATCCCTCAGAGCAGAATTCCAAAATTCAAGTTTTAAAAAATTAGGGTTTCCTCATAAACCCTAGTTTTGGCAGCTGCAGAATTGAAGCTGGAACTGATCAAATTGGAATAAACACTATCTGGTAAGTACAAAACCTTTCTTGTGTCACACGAGTACGAGAACTGTGAGTTGTCGATTCCGCCAGTCACAAAAAAAGTACAAACCTTTCTTTGAAAAGTTTTGTTTATTTATTGTATTGTTCAAGCATAGGATGGCACCCAATACCAAGCTTGATGAGAAGCTTGAAGGTGTTGACAACTTCTGAGCATGGAAGCATAAAGTAATGCTCATTCTAGAAGAGAATGATTTGGAAGATTTTGTAAAAGAAGAAGTTCCAGAACCAAATGAAGATGAGGCCAAAGCAAAGTACAAAAACAACCTAGTGAAGGTGAAGAGAATCATTGTTAATTCTATCAAGGATCATTTGATCCCCCATGTCTCATAATTGAAAACTCCCAAGCAAATGTTCAATGCCTTATCCATATTGTATGAAGGGAAGAACATCAATCGAAAGATGACCTTAAGAGCACAACTCAAGAATGTGAATATGGAAAGTTCAAAAACTATTCAATCATTCTTCACGAGAGTATCTCATATTAGAGAACATCTATTGGAGACACAATTGAAGAAGCTGAGTTGGTTATGACAACATTGAATGGTCTCCCCATATCATGGGAATGATTTATTCAAGGTATATGTTCAAGAAGAAGGATAACTATATTTAGCATACTATGGGAGGATTGTACTCAGGAAGAAGCAAGATTGGCAGCAAGGGAAGAGAAGCTAGGCGATGAAGAAAATCAATCCCTAGCCGCACATACCAGAAAAGGAAAGAGAAAGAAGGAAGGATTTCTCAAGTCTCATAAGAAGCCTCATGGGTTACAAAAGACTAACAAGTTCAAGAAGGATTTCTCAAGTTATAGATGCTACATTTGTCAGAAGATGGGACACATTGCCATAAACTGTCCCAACTCCAAAGGTCAGGTTAGAAAAGGAAAGTATAAGAAACATCATGTTCATGTAGCAGAAGATGATGAACATGATCATGAGTAAACCAAAGAAGAATACTCAAGTGAGGAATATGTATTTTGATCTTGTGAACATCTATTTGTATTTTGATATGTTGAAGTTAGGACTATCATACTAAACTTTAGTCAAAGTTAAAAGTTATACCTTGATTCTAGGTTGAGATTTTCAAGTTTATTTGTATTATATTTCCTAACTCAGATTTATGTCAAGAAAAGTATATTGTCTTAGTAAAGGGGACATACTGAAGAGAATACTTGTCATGTAGAGTAAAGGAGACTTGGAAGAAAAGAAATAACACTCATTCTTGAACACAAGGCTTCGGGTTCCAAGTTTGATTGATTAAATTGATAAGTTTCAAATTTGCACATATCAAGTTTGATAAGAAATATTTGAAAAGTGTTATTACTGTTAGATACAATGAATACTTGGTAGCATGTGAGCATTATTGATATAAATGCTTATTGTAATTTATTACTAAATATATTCGATATCTCCTCTAGGAGATACTTCTTGTTTGTTTCTCGGTTATCCCGTTGTTCTTGTTTTCTTCTTCCGGGCAGGTTACCATGGAGGAATGGTTAATCACAACACTAGAAGAGTGTTTCTCTAATTTATTATTATTGTTTTTCTTGCTTTGACCCTTTCTCCAGGAAGGTCACAAGTGATAGTTCTGAGAAGGAGCTATTGTGACAATTGTTCTTGTTCTTGTTTTATTGTTTTATTATAGTATTTCTCTAGTCTACTACTTTTCCCTTGTTGTTCGTATTTCGGGCAGGTCACATGTGATAAATATAAGGGAAGCTATAGTGATGGATTGCAGGAGGCAACATACTAGATGGTATCTAGTTTGAGACATGGAGAAGACTATCCAGATAATAATTTGTATACACAATTGTATACATCCATGTACCAAAGAAGACGAAGACAAAGAAGGGTAGTTTTTGTAAGATACAGAGTATCTCATATGGAGATTGATTGTGAGGAGAATATGGCTCCACCAGTGGTGAGGCAGGAGGCCACACCAAGTACTAGATCAGTAGGATCTAGAGTTCAGGGGGATTCATGCCTCATGACCCAGTAGGGAGGAGCAGCCTCCCTAGGACCGTTAATATGAGACTTCAGAGGAAATCATCACATACAAAGGAAGCAGATGGATTAGGAGATTATATATATATATATATATATATATATATATATATATAGACTAAGAGGGAGTCAGGATTCAGAGGGAGCATGAAGACTTAAAGTGAACCCGATCTCCGAGAGATTCAATGGCTTAGAGACTTTTATTGATATTGTATTTATCCTCATATTTAGATGGGAGAAAGATACATCTTCTAGGACTAACGAACATATGCCATGTGTGGAGGAGGCTCAATCGTAGCTTCCGAGACTTCTAGGAGATGTGAGATCTCCTTGGAGGATTTACTTGCTTCAGTAGACTCAACTAAAATATACATGAGAAGGAGTCTCATGTTTGCAGATTAAAGAAAACTTGATATGTTCCTAAGCTAGCATCTAGGGCATGATATGCTAGATCAAACTGTTTCCTGATGAGCTTGGGATTTACCAAGAGTAAAGCAGATTCCAACATTTACTTCAAGGTTGTGAATGGAGGACCAGTGATATTTCTATTGTAGGTGGATGACCTATTCCTAACAGGTGTCGAGAATCTCATTAATAAAAGTAAGAATACGCTTGTTGTTGAGTTTGAGATGAAAAACCTAGGTATGATGCACTATTTACTAGGTCTGGAGGTATGGCAAAGACCGTGTGATATTTTCATTAACCAAGGAAAATATGCAGTAGAAATTATGGAGAGATTCGAAATGATGTATTGTAAAGTCATGCCTACTCCCATGATCACAAATCTGAAGTTGTTGAGTGATACATCGTCAGAGGTTGTAGATGCCACCTTGTATAGATAGATAATTTGTTCGTTAATGTACTTAACAAACACGAGGCCATATATATGTTTTGCGGTGAACACATTGAGTCAGTATATGGTTGAGCGGAGATGAGGAAAAACATGTGTTGAGGTACCTAAGGGGTAAAATTAATTATGGACTCAAATATTCTCCAGATCATGAGATAAGCCTACAAGGATTTACTGATTCAAATTGGGTCGATAGTGTTGCAGATCGAAAGAGTACATCTAGATGTTGATTCAGTATGGGATCATCTATGATCTCATCGTTCAGCAGGAAGCAGACTAGTGTGGATCTCAGTACAGCTAAAGTAGAATACATTGCAACTTGTTCAACTAGCAGTAAACCAGTATGGCTTCGAAAGATGCTTGCAGGACTGTTTGATCTCGAGTTGGAGGTGAATTCTATCAAGTGTGACAACCAAAGTTGTGTGAAATCAGTATTCCATGACAATTCCACGCACATTGATATCATGTACCATTACATCAGAGATATGGTACAGAGGGGAGAAGCCAAGCTCCAGTATGTTGCTACAGATGAGAAAGTAGCATATGTTTTGAACAAGCCCCTATCAAGAGTGAAGTTTGTATACTTCAAAGACAAACTTGGTGTGGTCCAGAAGAACATCCCTTGTAAGGGGAGTGTTGAGTGTTGATACATTTCCTGGGTAGCATGTGATCCCTATTCAGAGGGATTATTCTCATCCAACATGAGAAAGGGTTGGCACTGAAACAGGTGTATTCTCATCTAGCATGAAAAATTGTTGGCATTGAGATAGGTGAAACTCATCCAACATGAAAAAGTGTTGGCACTGAGTATTCTCATCTAGCATGAAAACGGGCTAGCACTGAGACATGTGGAACTCTTCCAACATGAAAAAGGGTTGGCATTGCGTGTTACTGCTACTCCAGTGAGCTTTGGAAAAATTATGGTACGTAGAGGCTACTTCAATGAGCTTCGAAAAAATTATAGTATGCCTAGTTACTAGTTCTCATGAACTAGATGTCAGATTCTGTGTGAATTGAAATTTTATTGCTACTCTAGTGAGATTCAAAAAAAGTATGGTACGTGGAGGCTACTCCAGTGAGCTTTGGAAAAAGTCTGGTACACATGGTTAGTGGTTCTCACAAACTAGATGTCAAATTCTGTGTGAACTGATGAGTTACTGCTACTCTAGTTAGCGTTGGAAAAAGTATGGTACACAGAGGCTACTCCAGTGAGTTGTGGAAAAATTCAGGTATGCCTAGTTATTAGTTCTCAAGAACTAGATGTCAGAATTTTTATGAGTTGGTGAGTTGAAGTTCAGTGAAGATGTGATGTTGTTGAAGACCATGGATGCATGACGTGGTTGCAAATTTGATTTAATATAGATTCATGAAAATTCAACAAGTCAATGGTCAAGTGTACATAAGAGCAGAAGAAGACATGATGTTCATGCCAGAAGAATGCTTTCCTTGCTAAGAGGGAGTGTTGAAGTTTGAGTAGCTTCGAAAGATATTATTATTATGTTTATCTCGTACTTGACCAAGACAAAATTCTAAAGAATATTGTTATATTATTTTTGTTAAGTCGACCCTATTGTGCCTTTGTAAAATTCGGCCCTGTTGTGCCTTGACAAAGTCATATGTAAATTAGAAAGGTAAAGTGGACAAGTCAGCCCTGACCTATTTCTGGGAAGTCCAACTTGTATTTATAAGAGGCCTAGCGCCTCATTTGGAGCATACACATAACAATCTCTCTCTAACAAGTGTGCAAGTCTGAGAGTGACATAACTACAAGGAGGAGTGATGCAGCTATAGGGAAGAGTATCTCAGTAAAGAGTTTTTGGTTATCTCAGTGAAGGACTATCTTGATCTAGTGGTGCACTACTCTATTCTAGTTAGGGTTTCTGGTGGATCTTCTGTTTTGGTGAGATCTCTCTTGTGAGAGACATTGTACTTGTTGAAGAATCTATATTAAAGAAGCTTTGTTGGGTTTTCTCGCCCACAAGGGTTTCCCAGGATAAACTTGTGTCTATTGTGAATTTCTTTCTTTCAGTGATCCTTATGCACCCAATTATTGTTTTTAATAGACTGAAGTTTAAGAATATATCACGCTTAACCGATTAAAAAGAATTTTAAACGTTCGAATTTAGTGTAGTTTAAACGTTCGACTCTTTGGAGTTTTTATGGGCATATTTTCCAATCATGTTTTACTAAAATATGGCAAAAAATTGTTGGAACTTCATATTTGAGCCATTGAGTCTATATAATTCGAGTGCCCTAAGTGTTTTTCATGGTGTTGAATCCATTTATGCATGAAAAATACAATTTAAACAACAAAAAATTATGATTTCACCAAGATCTATTTCGTCGGATTTCGATGAGAAAGTTCAAAAAGTCGAATGTTTAAACAATGCCTTTTCACATTAGCGTAGTCTAAATGTTCAACTTTTTGGAATTTTTACGAGCATATTTTCTGATCAATTTTTACTGAAATCCAGCGAAAAATAGTTGGAACTCCAAATTTGATTGATTGAGTCTGTATAATTCGAGTGCCCTAAGGGCTTTTCAAGGTGTTGAATCCATTTATGCATGAAAAAATGCAATTTAAACAAAATAAAAGGATGACTTCACCAAGATATATTTCGTCGGATTCCGGTGAAATAGTTCAAAAAGTCAAATGTTTAGACAATGCATTTTCACATTAGCGTAGTCTAAATGTTCAACTTTTTAGAGTTTTTACGAGCATATTTTCCAATCAATTTTTACTTAAATCCGACCAAAAATTGTTTGAACTTCATATTTGAGTGATTGAGCCTATATAATTCGAGTGCCCTAAGGGTTTTCCAGGGTGCTGAATCCATTTATGTATGAAAAAATGCAGTTTAAACAACAAAAAATGATGATTTCACCAAGATCTATTTCGTCGGATTCCAGTGAAAAAGTTCAAAAAGTTGAATGTTTAGACAATGCCTTTTTGCATTAGCGTAGTCTAAACATTCGACTTTTTGGAGTTTTTACGGGCATATTTTTCGATCAATTTTTACTTAAATCCAGCGAAAAATAGTTCGAACTCCATATTTGAGTGATTGAGTCTGTATAATTCGAGTGCCATAAGGGTTTTTCAGGGTGTTGAATCCATTTATGCATGAAAAAATGGAATTTAAACAACATAAAATGATGATGTCACCAAGATCTATTTCGCCGGATTCCGGTGAAATAGTTCAAAAAGTCAAATGTTTAGACAATGCATTTTCGCATTAGCGTAGTCTAAATGTTTGAATTTTTGGAGTTTTTACGGGCATATTTTCCATTCAATTTTTACTTAAATCCGACCAAAAATTGTTGGAACTCCAAATTTGAGTGACATAGTTTGTATAATTCGAGTGCCCTAAGGGTTTTTCAGGGTGTTGAATCCATTTATGCATGAAAAAATGAAATTTAAAGAACAAAAATGATGATTTCACCAAGATCTATCTTGCCAGATTTCAGTGAAAAAGTTCAAAAAGTCGAATGTTTAGACAATGCCTTTTCGCATTAGCATAGTCTAAATGTTCAACTTTTTGGAGTTTTTACGGGCATATTTTCTAATCAATTTTTATTGAAACCTGTTGAAGTTTGAGTAGCTTCGGAAGATATTATTATATTTACCTTGTACTTGACCAAGAAAAAACCTTAAAGAACATTGTTATATTATTTTTTTTAACTCGACCCTATTGTGCCTTTGTAAAATCTGGCCCAATTGTGCCTTAACAAAGTCATATGTAAATTAGAAAGGTAAAGTGGACAAATTGGCCCTGACCTATTTCTGGGTAGTCCAACTTGTATTTATAAGAGGCTTAACGCCTCATTTGGAGCATACACATAAGAAGCTCTCTCTAACAAGTGTGTAAGTCCAAGAGTGACACACCTAAAGGAGGAGTGATGCAGCTACAAGGAAGAGTATCTTAGTAAAGGGATTTTGGTTATCTTGGTGAATGAATATCTTGGTCTAGTGGTGTGGTACTCTGTTCTGGTTAGGGTTTCTGGTGGATCTTCTATTTTGGTGAGATCTCTCTTATGAGAGACATTATTCTTGTTGAAGAATATATATTAAAGAAGATTTTTTGGGTTTTCTCCACCACGAGGGTTTCCTAGGATAAACTTGTGTCTAATGTGAATGATTTTCTTTCAATGATCCTTATGCATGCATTTATTCTTTTTAATAGACTAAAGTTAAAGAGTATCTCACACTTAAATCCATAGGAAGAATTTTAACATGGTATTAGAGCAGGCCTGAAAGAATCTATTTGCACGGTATAGAAGAGCTTGTTGGGGAAACTAATACCATAGGTATACTCTCATAATCCTAACACACCTTTCCTTGGGAAAAGATTCTCATTTTGATGAAATTTTGTAAACTACAACCAGTGTTGCAACTGTTTCAGCTGCTGCAACTACCTACAACTGCACAAACCCTAGGAGGGATTTTCTCCCACTTTCTAAAGAACACTGGTCAAAATGAGACCACTAGGGAACTTGCCTTAGGAGGGCGCACCTATCCCTCAGAGAAGAATTCCAAAATTCAAGTTTTAAAAAATAGGGTTTCCTCATAAACCCTAGTTTTGGCAGCTGCAGAATTGAAGTTGGAACTGGTCAAACTGGCATAAACACTCTCTGGTAAGTACAAAACCTTTCTTTGAAAATTTTTATTTCTTTATTGTATTGTTCAAGCACAGGATGGCACCCAATACCAAGATTGATGAGAAGCTTGAAGGCACTGACAACTTCCGAGCATGGAAGTATAGAGTAATTCTCATTCTAGAAGAGAATGATCTGGAATATTTTGTAAAAGAAGAAGTTCCAAAACCAAATGGAGATGAGGCCAAAGCAAAGTATAAAAAGGACCTAGTGAAGGCGAAGAGAATCATTGTTGATTCTATCAATGATCATTTGATCCCCCATGTCTCATCATTGACAACTCCCAAGGAAATGTTCGATGCCTTATCTAGATTGTATGAAGGGAAGAAAATCAATCGAAATATTACCTTAAGAACACACCTCAAGAATGTGAATATGGAAAGTTCATAAACTATTCAATTATTCTTCACAAGAGTATCTCAGATCAAAGAACAACTATAAGCCATAGGAGACACAATCAAAGAATCCGAGTTGGTTATGACGACATTGAATGGTCTCCCCGGATCATGGGAATCATTTATTCAAGGTATATGTTCAAGAAGAAGGCTAACTAGGTTTAGAGGACTATGGGAGGATTGTACTCAGGAATAAGTGAGATTGGCAGTAAGAGAAGAGAAGCTAAATGATGAATAAAATCAATCCCTAGCAACACATACCTGAAAAGGAAAGAGAAAGAATGAAGGACTTCTCAAGTCTCATAAGAAACCTCATGGGTTACAAAATACCAACAAGTTCAAGAAGGACTTCTCAAGTTACAGATGCTAAACTTTTCATAAGATGGGACACATTTCCATAAATTGGCCCAACTCCAAAGACATGTTAGAAAAGGAAAGTATAAGAAACATCATGCTCATGTCGCAAAAGATGATGAACATGATCTTGAGAAAACCAAAGAAGAAGTCTCAAGTGAGGAACATGTATTTTGATATTATGAACATCTAGCTGTATTTTGATATGTTGAAGTTAGGACTATCATACTAACCTTTAGTCAAAGTTAAAAGTTATAAGTTGACTCTAGGTTGAAATTTTCGAGTTTATTTTCATTATATTTCGTAACTTAGATTTTTGTCAAGAAAATCATATTTTATTAGTACCAGGGACAGATTGAAGACAATACTTGTCATCTAGAGTAAAGGAGACTCGGAAGAAAATAAATAACACTCATTCTTGAAGACAATACTCTAGGTTCCAGGTTTGATTGATTAAATTGATAAGTTTCAAAATTGCACATATCAAGTTTGATAAGCAATATTTGAAAAATTCTATTACTATTAGATAGAATGAATACTTGGTATCATGTCAGCACTATTGATATAAATTCTTATTGTAATTTCTTACTATATGTAACTAATATATCCTCTAGGAGATACTTCTTGTTTGTTTCCCGACTATCTAGTTGTTCTTTCTTTCTTGTTCCGGGTAGGTTACCATGGAGGAATGGATGATCACAACATTAGAAGAGTGTTGCTATCATTTCTTATTATTGTACATCTTGATTTGACCCTTGTTCCAGGAAGGTCACAAGTGATAGCTCTAAGAAGGAGCTACTATGACAATTGTTCTCGTTCTTGTTTTTATTGTTTTATTAGAGTATTTTTCTTGTCTATTGATTTTACCTTCTTGTTCTTGTTCTGGGTAGGTCAGAGGTGATAAATATAAGGGAAGCCATAGTGACATATTGCAGGAAGAAACATACTTTATTGTCTATAGTTTGAGGCATGGAGCAGACTATGCAAATAATTAAGAAGTTGTATACACGACCATATACATCCATGTACCAAAGAAGATGAAGACAAAGAAGGGAGTTTTTTGCAATATACAAAGTATCTCATATGGATATTGATTGTAGATGGCTCCACCAGTGGTGAGGCAGGTGGCCCCACCAAGTACTATCTCAGTATGAGCTAGAGTTGAGGGGGAGTCATCCCTCATGATCCAGTAGGGAGGAGCAGCCTCCCCAGGACTGTTCATATGAGACTTCAGAGGAAATCATCACATACAGAGGAAGCAGGTGGCTTGGGAGATTATATATATATATATATAGAGAGAGAGAGACTCAAAGGGAGTCAAGATTCAGAGGGAGAATGAAGACTCAAAGTGAACCTGATCTCCGAGAGAGTCAGTGGCTTAGAGAATTTTATTCATTATGTATTTTTCCTCAGATTCATATGGGAGAAAAAGGCATCTTCCAGGACTGACAGACATATGCCATGGGTGGAGGAGGCTAGATCGTATCTTCTGAGACTTCTAGGAGATGTGAGATCTCCTTGGAGGATTTACTTGCACTTGCTTCAATAGAATCAACTACAAGATACATGAGAAGGAGTCTCATGTCTTCAGATTGAAGAAAATTCTATATGGTCCTAAGCAGGAACCTAGGGAATGATATGCTAGATCAGACAATTTTCTGATGAGCTTGGGATTTACCAAGAGTAAAGCAGATTCCAACCTTTACTTCAAAGTTGTGAATGGAGGACCAATGATATTTCTATTGTACGTGGATGACATGTTCCTGACAGGTGTCGAGAAGATCATTAATAAAATTAAGAAGAAGCTTGTTTTTTAGTTTGATATGAAAGACCTAGTTATGATGCACTATTTCTGATGAGCTTGGTATTTACCAAGAGTAAAGCAGATTCCAACCTTTAATTCAAAGTTGTGAATGGAGGACCAATGATATTTCTATTGTACGTGGATGACATGTTCCTGACAGGTGTCGAGAAGATCATTAATAAAATTAAGAAGAAGCTTGTTTTTTAGTTTGATATGAAAGACCTAGTTATGATGCACTATTTCTTAGGTCTGGAGGTATGACAGAGACCATGTGAGATTTTCCTTAACTAAGGAAAATATGCAGTAGAAATTTTGGAGAGATTCAGAATGATGGATTGTAAATCCATGCTTACTCCAATGGTGACAAATCTAAAGTTGTTTGGTGATACATCTTCATAGGCTATAGATCTCACCTTGTATAGAAAGATAATTCATTTGTTAATGTACTTAACGAACATGAGGCCATATATATTTTTTGTGGTGAACACATTGAGTTAGTATATGGTTGAGCCAAGACATAGAAAAAAATGTGTTGAGGTACCTAAAGGGTAAAATTGATTATGGAATCAGATATGCTTTAGATCTTGAGATAATCCTACAAGGATTTACTGATTTAGATTGGGTCGGTAGTGTTGCATACCAGAAGAGTACATATGGGTGTTTCTTCAATATGGGATTAGCTATGATCTCATGGTTCAACAGGAAGTAGACTAGTGTGGCGCTCAGTACAACTAAAGTAGAGTATATTGCATCTTTCTCAGCTAGCAATAAAGCAATATGGTTTCAAAATCTCCTTGCAGGATTGTTTGATCTCGATTTGGAGGTGACTTGTATTCAGTGTGAAAACCAGAGTTGTGTGAACTCAATATTCCATGACAAATCCACACACATCAATATCATGTACCATTACATTATAGATATGGTATAGAGGGGAGGAGTCAAGATCCAGTATGTTTCTACAGATGAGCAAGTAGCAGATGTGTTGACCAAGCCCCTGTCGAGAGTGAATTTTGTATACTTCAGAGACAAGCTTGGTGTGGTCCAGAAGAAAATCCCTTGTAAAGGGAGTGTTGAGTGTTGATACATTTCTTGGGTAGCATGTGATCCATCTTCAAAGGGATTATTCTCATCCAACATTAAAAAGGGTTGGCACTGAGACATGTGTATTCTCATCCATCATGAAAAAGGGTTGGCACTGAGACAAGTGAAACTCATCTAACATGAAAAAGGGTTGGCACTGAGTATTCTCATCCAACATGAAAAAGGGTTGGCACTAAGTGTTACTTCTACTCTAGTGAGCTTCAAAAAAAATCTAGTATGCAGAGGCTACTCCAGTAAGATTCCGAAAATTTTTGGTACACATGGTTACTAGTTCTCATGAACTAGATGTCAGATTCTATGTGAAATGACATGTCACTACTACTCCAGTGAGATTCAACAAAAGTATGGTACACCGAGGCTACTGCAGCGAGCTTTGATAAAACTCTGGTACACCTGGTTACTAGTTCTCATGAACTAGATGTCAAATTTTGTGTGAACTGACGAGTTACTGCTACTCCAGTGAGTGTTCGGAAAATTTTGGTACGTAGAGGCTACTCCAGTGAGATTTGGAAAAAGTTTGGTACGCCTAGTTACTAGTTCACACGAATTAGATTCCAGACTCTGTATGAGCTGTTGAGTTGAATTTCAGTGAAAATGTGATGTTGTTGAAGACCTTGGATGCATGACGTGGTTACAAAACTTCTCTAATATAGATTCATGGAAATTAAACAAGGCAATGGTCAAGTGTACATAAGATCAGAAGCAGACATGATGTTCATGCCAAAAGAATGCATTCCTTGCTAAGAGGGAGTGTTGAAGTTTGAGTAGCTTCATAAAATCTTATTATTATGTTTATATTGTACTTGACCAAGAAAAAAACCCTAAACAATATTGTTATATTATTTTTGTTAACCCTATTGTTCCTTGACAAAGTCATATGTAAATTAGAAAGGTAAAGTGGACAAGTCAACCCTGACCTATTTCTGTGCAGTCCAACTTGTATTTATAAGAAGCCTATCACCTCATTTGGAGCATACACATAACAAGATTTCTCTAACAAGTGTGCAAGTCTCAGAGTGATGCAACTACAAGGATGAGTGATGCAATTACAAGGAAGAGTATCTCAGTAAAGGGTTTTTGGTTTTCTTGGTGAAGGACTATCTTGGTCTAATGGTGCGCTACTTTTTTCTAGTTAAGGTTTCTCGTGGATCTTCTGTTTTGGTGAGATCTCTCTTGTGAGAGACATTGTACTTGTTGAAGAATCTATATTAAAGAAGATTTGTTGGGTTTTATCACCCATGAGGGTTTCCCAAGATAAACTTGTGTCTATTTTGAATGTCTTTCTTTCAGTGATCCTTATGCATGCAATTATGGTTTTTAATAGACTGAAGTTAAAGAATATCTCACACTTAACTACTTAAGAAGAATTTTAACAAAAGCTAGCTAAAAATTGTTGGAACTCCAAATTTGAGTGATTGAGTATGTATAATTTGAGTGCCCTAATGGATTTTCAGGGTGTTGAATGTATTTATGCATGAAAAAATGCAATTTAAACAATAGAAAAAGATGATTTCACCAAGATCTATTTCGTTGGATTCTGGTGAAAATGTTCAAAAAGTTGAATGTTTAGACAATGTCTTTTCACATTAGCATAGTCTAAACATTCGAATTTTTGGAGTTTTACGGGCATATTTTCCAATCAGTTTTTGCTGAAATCTGGCCAAAAATTGATGGAACTCCATATTTGAGTGATTGAATCTATATAATTTGAGTTCCGTAATGGATTTTCAGGGTGCTGAATCCATTTATTCATGAAAAAATGGAATTTAAACAACAAAAAATGTTGATTTCATCAAGATCAACTTCGTCGGATTCTGGTGAAAAAGTTCAAAAGGTCGAATGTTTAGACAATTATTTTTCACATTAGCGTAGTCTAAATGTTCAAATTTTTGGAGTTTTTATGAGCATATTTACCGATCACATTTTACTGAAATCCAGCCGAAATTTGTTGGAACTCCAGACTTGAGTGATTGAGTTTGTATAATTTGAGTGCTCTAAGGGAATTTTAGGGTGTTGAATCTAGGGATGATTTTAGGGGCTAAATTTCTCTCATGGGCTAATTTTTCATAGTTTTTCCCAAAAAACGATTCGTCATTCTAAAAGTGATTCGCTCAAATTCTATAGAATAAAATTATTTCACCTTAAAAATTGCCAAAATTTTATACAAATTATATAAAATACTTAGAAATTTGAATATTTTTACAACAATATCGCCAAACATTTTATAGTTGGCATATGAAGGATTAGTAAGATTCGCCAAGGTTTCTACATTTTAAAATAAATTTCCATCCTTAAAATCATCCCTGGTTGAATCAATTAATGCATGAAAAAATGCAATTTAAACAACAAAAAATGATGATTTCACCAAGAACTATTTCACTGGATTCCGGTGAAAAAGTTCAAAAAGGTCGAATGTTTAGACAATTCCTTTTCACATTAATGTAGTCCAAACGTTTGACTTTTTGGAGTTTTTACGGTCATATTTTCCGATCAATTTTTACCGAAATCCGACCAAAAAATTTTGGAATTCCGTATTTGAGTTTATATAATTCGAGTGCCCTAAGGGATTTTCATGGTGTTGAATCCATTTATGCATGAGAAAATGCAATTTAAACAACAGAAAATGATGGCTTCACCAAGATATATTTCACCGGATTCCGGTGAAATTGTTCAAAAATCCCAATGTTTAGACAATGTCTTTTCGCATTAGCGTAGCCTAAACGTTCGACATTTTGGAGTTTTTACGGACATATTTTCTAATCAATTTTTACTGAAATTGGGCCAAAAGTTGTTGGAACTCTAGATTTGAGTGATTGAGTGTGTATAACTTGAGTGCCCTAAGGGATTTTCAGGGCACTGAATCCATTTATGCATGAAAAAATGCAATTTAAATAACATAAAATGATGATTTCACCAAGATCTATTTTGTCAGATTTCGGTGAAAAAGTTCAAAAAGCCGAATTTTTAAACAATTCCTTTTTGCATTAGTGTAGTCTAAACGTTAGACTTTTTGGAGTTTTTATGGGCATATTTTCCAATCATTTTTTACTGAAATCCGGCCAAAAATGGTTGGAACTCCAGATTTGAGTGATTGAGTTTGTATAATTCAAGTGCCCAAAGGTTTTTCAGGATGCTAAATCCATTTATGCATGAAAAAATGCAATTTAAACAACATAAAATGGTGATTTCACCAAGATCTATTTCACCGGATTTCAGTGAAAAAGTTCAAAAATTCAAATATTTAAAAATGTCTTTTTACATTTGGTGTTTTGGTCGATTGACCCTTATCATGATAGCACCTATTCAATGTACATTCTATTATCTTAATAAAAAGTATGATTTGTTTTAAGGAAAAAAAACTTTAATTCATATTTATTTAACATTTAAAAAAATAACTAATAATTAAATTAACGAAGTCAAAAATAAACTTCAACTAAGTTAATATTTGTAAATTATATTTTTTAAGTCATTTTAAAGTGGAAAGTTTCCCGCATTATTATTATTTTTATTTTTTTATAGAAAATGTAAAAGAAAATGGAAAATCTCATCTGTGGTAGCTATTATTGATTGTTAGTGTTATTGGGACATTTTAAACCCGCCTATTTTGTGGGGGTGGAAAAACGAGTTTTTACTCGTGATGTTGGTGGGTGTGAGGGTGGTCATGGAGGGTGTTTAATTCACCTCTACTTGATGCACCCTCCATTGAATGCATTCAATGGAAGCATGTTTTCCGCCTTCACTATCTCCCACCATCAACATCGTGAGGCGTTTAGTTTTTATGTGGCAAGCTCTTGGTTTATGCTTCTTGTCATAAGCATTCAAATTTTTGGTGCTCGACCCATGATCGATGCCTTCGTTCTTTGTCATATGCCACATCTAGCATTGTGATATCTCATTTGGTTTTGTTATGATGAGCTATGGGTTGTGGTTCTGGTATTTTATGTTAAGGGTTTGGGTGTTGTAATTTGTCTTTTCATCCTACTAAGATGTGGTTTTGTGTGTCTTGTGTTATTTGGATAGCATGATCTAAGTTTGGTTTGTTTTGCACTATCAACATTTTGAGGTGTTTGGTTTGGTTTATCTTTGGTGAGAATTTTGATAGTTCATTTGGTGAGCTCTAGGGTTGTTCTTCTTGTGTTATTTTATCAGGATTTTTTCCCTAAAAATATCATCAATATCATCCTTACATGTTGTCTCCTACCTCCAATGTTATCAAGGTTGGTTGTAAATTGTTGTGCCAAGCCCTAGGTTTGTGTGTCTCGTTTTACCTAATTTCCATCATCTGGGTTTGGCTCTTATGCTAGTAATGGTAATGTCTCATGTGCATTATTGTATTGTTGGTGTGTGTTGATTAGTATGTTCATAAAATGATCTAAGAGTTAGGAGTGTCAACATTGGTCACCCTTGTTCGAGCCAATTGCATCTATTATTTGGGTTGTTTTGTTATCTAGGTAGTTGTCTATTGTGGATTTGCCAAGGTTTTTCCTTTTTGTTGGATGTTTGGGCATGGTAGTTAATGATAGTTATTTTTTTTTTATTGACCTTGTTATATTTAGTTGTGGTTAGATTTATGCCTATAACTATTGGGAAGTTGAGTAAAAGGATTGGGAGTCATGGGAGAAACAAAATTAGTTCAAGGTGATTGCTGGAAAGGATATATTTTGTCTTCTTATTTAATACTTAGACAAGGTAATACTTATAATTGTTTACCTACCTGTGGCTAGTAATTGTTGAAGCAATGAATCAACTTTTTGAAGAAAAACAATACACGTGGCGCAAATTTTGAGCATAATTCCTCTGTTTAGTTGTCGGTTGTTGCATGCATTCTTACAGGCCTCCTATCCTCCCTACCATTGAAATTTTGTTGGTGTGGATTTTTTGTTATAGTATCATTGGTATGTTGTTTTTTGCGAAAGCAATTTTATTGTAACATGTTGGCAAACTATAACGTACCCAGCCACCCACAAGCTGGACATGCTACTTCAAGCCCGCTTCTGAACTAATTTCAAATTCTGATAAATTTTTAATTAATAAAGATGCATGAAATATTCACATGCATAGATCAAGATTCATGCTACAACATGAAATAAATGAACCATATGTCGTGCACAACAATAACCAACAAGCATGCATATTATAGATACAAATTTCATAGATAAATAAATACACAACTGGATTAAATATACAGGTAAATGAAACCATGACAGATAGAGAACTTATCTTTAATGAAATGAAACACCAACTGGATGTAGACTAAGGACGCTCCACCCAACCGTAGACATCGTTGTTCCAAGTCTCAACAACAATGTCACCCTCGAGCCAGGGCTATGAGTCCACAAGGACGGTTCCAAAGTATCATTCAGCTTCCTAAACCAGTCATCACTCAAGCTCTCACGGGATTCTCAGCACACACAACAATCCAAAGTACACCAAATCTCTTCTACCCAACCTGAACAACCCAAGAGAATGGATCGCCTTCTCTGCCACACAATCCCTCAGACTGTCCACCTCCTTCCAGGGCTCCATTACACCTGGTCAAGAATCTCCATGCTGGGAATATCATGCTTCATAGTTGTGGGAATAACTTAATGCATGTGGATGCATCTCATACATGTTGGAATTAATTCATGGTTGGAATACACTAGCAATCATTACTTCCAACCCAACCATGGCTTCTCTCCATAACTTGTTTTTCTCTCCCCAACCAAGATCAAAAGGAATGAAGAATGAAGAGTGGGTAAAAGAGTGAATGGAGAGAGAACAGAATGAAATGTGCGAACAAAAAACAATGAACAATGAGTGAGTGAGTGAATGAGTGAAGAAGAATCCCCCAAACAACCCACAAGATGGGTTTATATATTTACTTGCAAATCAAGAACCCAATGGCCTTCCCCAAGAAGCTCATGTAACCACTCCTCTCCATTAAACAATTATGGGAAAATAAAATATAAAATAAATACTTAGCCCCTCAAGCTCCCTCTCTTGTGGAATCATAGCCCCTATAACTCTTGTCCTTGTTCGTCTAGCAGCCAATGATGTATTTATTATTAATAATGATCAAAACAATACATTTCCTAGGCACACTGGCCTATTTAAATTGTTTTGGCACTATGACCTTTCATATATTAACAAAATACATTATTTAATACAGGGCTAAAAAACCTGTGGTATTACATCCCCTCCCCCTTATTTTGGCATTGTCCTCGGTGCATATACAAAACATAAAACAAAATTTCAAAATTTATTCAAAAATTTGCGGGTACTCTGCCCACATGGCATCTTCATGCTCCCAAGTAGCATCTTCAGGACTATAGAAGGTCCACTAGACTTTTACCAGCTCTATAACTCGATTATGGATGATTTTGACTTTTCTGTCCAATATTCGCATTGGCTGGACCTGGAAGTTTCCCTCTGTCTCTACCTGAATCAGATTCCAATCAATAACATGGTTAGGATTGTGTACATATTTTTTTAGCAAAGAGACATGAAATACATTATGCACATTCATGGAAGTAGGCAATGCAAACATGTATGCAACTGGCCCTATTCTATCCAATAGCTCAAATGTACCATAGAATCTAGTTGGTAGCTTTGTACAACTACCCAACTTCAAAGAGCTCTTATTGGGCTTCACTTTTAAAAACACATGCTCCCCCACTTTAAATTCTCTAGTTGTCATGTTCTTATCTGCATAAATTTTCTGTCTATCTTGAGATGCCTTTAAATTCTGCGTAATTCTAACCATTTGGTCTTCCATATCCTTGAGCAATTTTGGCCCAAATACCACTCTATCTGTTGGGTTGTCCCAACTCACTAGAGTATTTCATTTCCTGCCATACAAAGCTTCAAATGGGCTCATTTTCAATGAAGCTCGATACCCGTTATTATAGGAAAACTCGACGAAGTGCAAGTAATCTTCCCACTTAGATAGCTTATCCATCACATACATTATCAACATGTCTTCAATTACTTGGTTGACTCTCTATGTCTTCCCATTTGACTGCGGATGGTATATTGTGATAAAGTTCAAATTTGTACCAAATCTTTTAAACAATCCCCTCCATAAATTTCAAGTAAACTTTGTGTCTCTATTTGAGACAATTTCCTTAGGTATCCCATGCAACCTAGCAATCTCCCTCATGTAAATTTCTGCAATATTAGTTGTTGTATGAGTCGTTTTTATAGGAACAAAATGGGCAGCCTTTGTCAATTTATTAACCACTACCATGATTGAATCATGTTGTCTTGTTTCCCTAGGAAATTTAGTTATAAAATCAATGGTTACCACTTCCTATTTCTTCTATGGAATTGGTAATGGTTGTAGTGAACCCGTTGAGTTCTTATGCCCATCCTTCACTCTATGACATTCCATACATCTGGAAATGTAATCAGAAACATCTTTTTTCATTCTTGGCTAAAATAATTGGCTTCTTACTGCTACAATTGTTTTCTGGTAACTGGGATGTTCGTCATATGGAACTTTATTCATTTCGTTTAATACCAAATTCCTAAGTTCTTCGAAACTAGGAACATAAATTATATTTTTATGCATAATTAATCCATCTTCCTTCATCTCATATTCTTTAATTTTATGTTGTACATTTTCTTGTTGTAAGATTTCCTTTACCTGTAGGTAATGTTGATCTCTGACAACAACATCTGAAATTCCGCTCTTTAAATCTTACTGATGCATACTAACAGTTGTAGCATGCATGAGATGTACTCTTCTACTAAGTGCATCAACAACTTTATTTTTTTTCCTTTGATATGCTTGATGTCAAAATCGTATTCACTTAAAAAATCCATCCATCTCATCTTCCTGGCATTTAAAGTTGGTTGTTCAAATATATATTTCAGACCACTATGGTATGTTCTTAATTCAATCCTCCTCCCCATGAAATAATGCCTCCGCATCTTCAAAGAGTGAAAATGACAACAAGTTCCAAGTCATGGGTGGCATAGTTCCTCTCATTCTCTTTAAGCTTTTTGGATTCATAACCAATGACATGTCCATTTTGAGTGAGGAACCCACCAAGTCCTTCCTTGCATGCATCTGTACATACCACAAAAATTTCATTTGGGTCAACAATATTTAAAATAGGAGCACTAGTAAGTAATTATTTGAACATATTAAAGTTATCTTCACACTCTATTGTCCATTCAAATTTAATTCCCCTTTTTTTCAAATAAGTGATGGGATGAACAATCTTAGAGAACCCTGCTATAAATATTTTGTAGTAACCAGCTAGCCCAATAAAAGATATGACTTATGAAACATTCATAGGTGTTGGCCATCCTCTAATGGCTTCAATCTTCTATGGATCCATTACTATACCTTGTTCTGAAATAATGTGTCCCAAGTAATGGATCTGTTCATGGTAAAAATAACACTTACTAAGCTTGGCATATAACTGATGTTCCCTCAGCACTTGCAATACCAATCGTATGTGATGTTCATGTTTTTCCTTTGACTTAGAATATACAAGAATGCCAGGAATACTATGACAAACTTATCCAAATAATTTTTGAATATGCCATTCATTAAGCACATAAAGACAATTGACGCATTAGAAAGTCCAAATGGCACCACTACAAACTCATAATTCCCATACCTGGTTCTAAAGGTTGTCTTATGAATGTATTCTTCCTTGATTCTTACTTGATGGTATCCCGATATCAAGTCTATCTTTGAAAATATATTTTCCCCTCCTAGTTGATCAAATAGGTCATCAATTCTGGGTAGAGGGTACTTGTTCTTTACATTGGATTTATTCAGGTGTCGAAAGTCAATACACAACCTCAAGGTTCCATCCTTGTTTTTGACAAAGAGTATTGGTGCTCTCCAAGGTGAAACACTTGGACATATGTACCCTTTCTTCAAAAATTCTTCCAACCACATTTGTAATTCTTTTAATTTTGGTGTACTCATTCTGTAAGGTGTTTTTGATACTGGGGCAGATCCTGACACTAAATCAATATAAAAATATATCTCCCTTTTTGGTGGAAACCTGGGTATTTCTTGGAATACATCTTCAAATTATTTTAGTACCGAAAATTCTTCAAATCTTGGCCCCTTTGTATTTTTTGGTTCCTCCACATGGGTTGCATACAATTCACATCATTTTCTAAAACATCTCTTTAGTTGTAAGGCTGAAATCTCCCTTATAGAGATGGTTCTTGGAACTCCTTTCACAATGCTCTTTTTTCCTTCTTCATCAAGACATGTAAATGTCTTGTTATGGCAATCTAAGACAACATGATGCTTGTGCAACCAATCCATTCCAATTAGAATATCATAATACCCCGATGGTATAATATTTATATCAACGTTATTATTCACACCATTAAGACTTATGGAACAACCTCTGACCATATCATGGATTCTCCTTTTGGTTCCAGTGGCTAGCTGAACCAAACTTGATTTTCCAAGCTTAGTTTTATGCAAATGTAATCTATCCACTATTTTGGGATCAATGTAACAATGACTTGCTCCTGAATCAACTAAAATAGAAACAGGTTGATTAATGATTTTACCTTCCACCTTGATCATATTGGATTGGTATTCTGTTTGTCAATCATCTAAGGTTGAATATATTCTTCCCATGTCTTCTATTGTTGTAGCCTCTTGGATGTTGTGCATGGTATTCACTTTGTCCTTTCTATGAGGGAAATCCTTGTACAAGTGATCTTCTTTACATCCCCAACATTGGATTGGTGGTCTTCCCCTTTTTCCCAAGGAGTCTTCTCTCTTGTATTTATCCTTAGAATACAGGTCGGGATGATTTTTATTTGGTATATTTCTATTGAAAGGAGGTTTGAATATTTTCTTTCTCTGATCATAATTATTTTTCTTCTTATCTTTCCAATATTTATGCAAAGACTCTCTACCCTTTCCTTGCTCACACATGTACTTAGCATTCATAATGGTCTCAGTCAAAGTCCTAGGTTCATCATATTAAATCTTCTCTTTATAAAAGGATGGAAGTCCACTCAAAAACCTATGTACTTTCACCTTCTCATATTTTATAAACCCCAGATACTTTATTAGCCCCACAAACTTATTTTCATACTCTGCCATGGTCATGCTTCCCAGCCCGAGTTCAAATAAATCCTGCATTTTCTTGTCATAGAAGTGCTCTGAAATGTACTCCTAAAAATATTTCTTGAACTACTTCCAAGTGATCATTTTCTCATTAATGTTCTCAACTTGCTTCAATTGATCCCACCACATAGTAGCTTTCCCATGTAAATGGTATGTGGTAATTTTGGCTTCTAGGTTTGATGAGTAGTTATGCAATTGAAAATACCTCCCAAGTCCAAGCAACAATGCTTCATCATCATCTTCCCTTTCTCTTTCACCATCAAAGGATGGTGGTTTAATCTTCCTCAACTCTCCTTGCAAACTGTTCAATTCACATCTTCTTCTTTGGTGCCTAACATGAGACACCTATGGACTACTTACAGAATCTTCAGATGCATAAAATTTCCTTGTTGAGTAGGGAGGTGAGTGATGTCTATGAGTTCTTCTAATACTTCTTGAATAACCAGTTCTTTTGCGGTCATCTCTTCTTTCATGACATCTTCCCTCTTCCTCATGTTTTGAGTTTGATCCATTCTTTGTTTTCCTCTGCAACTGATTTAATATTTGCATCACTTGAGAATTTAGCTAATTTTTTTCTCTTATTAGTCTCTCATTGTCTTCTTTGTAACTATGCACTTTTATTTTCAGGCTTCTCATACTCTCTATCAATGTTTCTTTCTCCCCTCTGGCTTGGTGTCCGTTGGATTCTGTCTTTGCATTAACAACATTGATATTTTTACCTTTTGCCTCTTTATCATGGATGGAAGATACCTCTCCTTATTCCATTTCTTGAATATGCATTCTTATACTGAATTGATATGTTTACACCTCCTAATTTTGCAAATGTGCAAGCAACCATTTTGTTAGAATTATGAATTTTATAAAAAAAATTGCCAAACAATGCTACAAGTACTTTTCTTATCAATTCATGAAGAAATATATTATCATTCTTCATATTATAAAAATTACATGTTATTCTCCTCTGAATCATCTTTCCAATGACTGTAATATTTCCCCAATTCGATATTTGAGTTGAAAGTTATGGCTTCCCGAAAAAAAATCACTTTCATCCCCTTTTCTTTTGTTTTTCCATAGGATCTTGTCGAAATATTCCACAACTCCTTTAACTGGTACAAAAATTGAATTTTGCACATGTGCTTCCTTCAATCCACTTTCCTTATGACCATGGCTCTAAACCATGTGCCTATTCACTCCTTAGTGTTGTTCCTTTAGTGCTTTTCCTTTATTCTTCTACACAAGAGCTTGTTCGAACACAATGTTCGATAATTACTACTAGGCCCTTCATGCATCTAATTGACCCCTTTACCTTATCATGAGACCGACGCTAGGACCAAGTCCTCTAGACTTCGACCTTTGGCTATTCTCCCTTTTCAATCTTCTAACTTCTCCCAAAGTAAACTTCGTCGAACACCTATATTAACTCCACTTGTAGATCAGATGGTTGAGATTTGATCTCCCGTCGACTAGACGATCCCGACTCATCTAAAGGCTTCAAAAAGATTGATGGTCACGACTTAATATGACAATGATATGGATGGCCTTAATCAATTCGGGACTTCGACGCTCCAAGACTCTAGAACATTACAACTCCCAAGTCACTCAACTCCCCTGGAGTGATACTCGTCGAAGCTCTTACCCTATCCTTCCACTGTTAAATTGGATGGTCATGAGACGGTCATGAGAACTCGTGGATGGTCTTAGATCAACAGGCCACATGAATTCACTACTTCGGGACTCCGAGACATTACAACCCTCGAGTTGTTCAACTTCCCCAGAGTGATACCTGCCGAAGCGGTCATAAAGTGACGATGACCACTTACCTTCAGTTAACACCTCCGCTTATGCTATCCTTCCACTAATTGATCCAAAGGCCATGACTTAATCAAGTGTCAGGATGGACGATCCTTATTCATTTTGGGACTTCGACGCTCTGGGACTCAGGGATATTACAACTCCCCTAGAGTGATATCTGTCGAACTGCTTACGCCATCCTTCCACTGCTTGATCTAATGGTTGAGAAAGGTCTCGAAGGGATCTTACATTGATGGTATGCATAAATTCACAACTTCTATCTTCAATACTTTCACTGGTAGAGAAGTTAGACACCCCCATAGGCCATACTCTCAGAGATGATATGGCATGCGAATGTCACCTATGGTGATGTGGACCCATGGCATGTGTGCCACGTGTCACTAAAAAATGAACAGGTTAGTGTCCAACAAGTATTTAATATGGGTGACATGTGTCCCCACACGGTACCCCAACCACATGGCATATGACACGTCATCGATCGAACGAACGGTCTGACATCTCTACTTCAGATATGACGATCTGCATTACTCCTGAACTCTTCCTTCAATCTAACAATCGACGTTATTTTGGGACTTTAGCACTCCAAGACTCAGGGTTATAGAAGTTCTAAAATGGTTCGATTCTCTGGGATTTAACTTTCCGAAGTGGTCAATGCCGAATGACCCTGACCAAAGACCAAGATTTCACCCAAGCCTCCTATCAGATCAAATGAATGACATGACTTCGTGACTTCAGCCTTTTCCATGCTTCTTCCCTGTCTCCCATAATCACCGAAGCGACGAAGTTCCATATTTTTCCATCTCTTGCTTGGTTTTGATTAATGGTTGTGATCGCTCCCAATATCCAAAAGGGATGGCCACGAATCTACGATCCTTCACAAAGAATCACTTTCTGCACGATGCTCTGGCTTATGTGCAATCTCTTCAATGCTATCTTTCCTGAGCTTTAAGATCGCAAGCACATATCCATTTTTAAGGACAATACCATAATAACATATCCAAAGTTTTGGTCCATACCAGTCCGGTGTTTCAACCTGAGGCTCTGATACCAATATATAACGTACCCAACCACCCACAGGATGGGCATGCTACTTCAAGCCTGCTTTTGAATTAATTTCGAATTCTGATAAATTTTTAATTAATAAAGATGCATGAAATATTCACATGCATAGATAAATATTCATGCTACAAGAAAGAAATGAACCATATGTCGTGCATAGCAATAACCAACAAGCATGCATATTATAGATACGAATTTCATAGATAAATAAATACGCATAATTAAATATACAAGTAAATGAAACCATGACAAAGATAGCACTTATCTTTAATGAAATGAATCGTCAACTAGCTGCAGACCAAGGGCGTTCCGCCCAACCGTAGACAATGTTGTTCCAAGTCTCAACAACAATGTCACCCCCGAGCCAGGGCTATGAGTCCACAAGGACGGTTCCAGAGTGTCACTTAGCTTCCCAAACCAGTCAACATCCAATCTCTCACAGGATTCTCAGCACAAACAACAATCCAAAATACACCAATTCTCTTCTACCCAGCTTACAAAACCCAAGAGAATGGACCCCCTTCTCTGACACACAGTCCCTCAGACTGTCCACCTCCTTCCAGGGCTCCAGTGCACCTCATGAAGAATCTCCATGCTGGGACTCTAAAGATTCATAGTTGTGGGAACAACTTAACACATGCCGATGCATCTCAGACATGCAGACATTAATTCATGGATGGAATACACTAGCAGTCATTACTGCCAACCCAACCATGGCTCCTCTTCACAACTTGTTTTTCTCTCCCCATCTAAGATCAAAAGGAATGAAGAATGAAGAGTGGGTGAAAGAGTGAATGGAGAGAGAACATAATGAAAGGTGTGAACAATTAACAATGAACAATGAGTTAGTGAGTGAATGAGTGAAGAAGAAGCCCCCAAACAACCCACAAGATGGTTCTATATCTTTACTTGCAAATCAAGAACCCCATGGCCTTCCCTAAGAAGCTCATGTAACCACTCCTCTCCATTAAACAATTATGGGAAAATAAAATATAAAATAAATACTTAGCCCCTCAAGCCCCCTCTCTTGTGGAATCATATTCCCCTATAACTCTTGTTCTTGTCTGTCTAGAAACCAATGATGTATTTATTATTAATAATCATCAAAATATTACATTTCCTAGGCACACTGGCCACTTTTAATTGTTTGGGCACTCTGGCCTTTCATATATTAACAAAATACATTATTTAATACAGGGCTTAGAAACCCGAGGTATTACATGAACATTATTGTTCCACCTTTCAGATTAATTTCACCACATAGAAGCCTAGTAGAATCCCCCCTTGTGTTTTTCTTAATGTTGTAAAAGACTAAATCATTGTTGCATTTGTGAAATTTGTTTTCCTAGTTGTCTCCATTTTCATTGGAAACAATTAAGCACACCTTGGTGTGACCTATGCCAACCTTAAATGTTTTTTTCTTGCATGTATAGCATATAGGGAACAATTCAATTCAAGTCTTGGAAAATGCATGCAATTATTTGTATTTTGTTCACAATATGGTTTCAACTGTCACATATGAGCTCTACATTTGAGTACTTAAGAATTTTGTCAAATTTTCCCATGTTGGTTGATGTTATTAGCAAGTATGGAGTCTCAGTAACATGGTTTTGATTATCTTGACTTCATAATTGTCATTGAAAAATATATGCAACTACTATTTAGCTTTTGTTGACTCCATAGTTGTGTCTAGAGGATATATACATCTTCCATGTAGCTTCTTGTTGGCCATAATACTTGTGATTTTTAGAAGGGATTATTATGTATTTAAATATAATATGAAGTGATACGAATAAATAAGGAAATAGGTCTTTTGAGTTTCCAATCCTAGTTATTTTATCTTGCTCATAGAGAGTGATGATTGAAATAATGAATTCTTTGTCATTTTAATTGTTAGAATAATATGGGTAATCTCTACCTTTTCCAATTTCATTTTGTTGCCATAAAAATCATTATTTTGTTATTTTGATTCTCATGTTTTGTGAAGGGAAAACCCACATTTAGTGCACACTGTGAATATAATGCCTCTGTATAGGTGTCTATTTTTTGCATATCTAGGTGTCTATTGTTGCAAGCTTACCTACTTAGACTCCTAGCATACTTGTTATTTAAGTGTAATTGTTCTGGATTTCTTGTTATGAGGACATTAGTATATGAATTTCTCACATAGATTGCACTCGTGGCTCACTTTAGTAGGGACTCATATTTTCACGCATGTGTTTGTTAGGAATATGGGTACTTACATGAGTAGTTGCTTGTAGATCATTGGTATGTTTTTTGTGTGGATGGTGTTAGAAAAGTCTATTATATCCATGTTTATGATTACTTCCATCATATAGAGGCTTGCCACTTTTTCATTTACAATGATTTCCTAATGGCGTAACAAAATATATCATAGTTTGGTATCTAAATTTATTTTTCCCCAATATTCTTGTCTATCTCCAATTTCATGGAAAATACTTAACATCATTTCCATTGTGAGTTGTGGGTCTAGAGTCTTATGGTTTGGTTTCATGCACTGATTAATTTCTCCTTATTTTCTAGCTTGTAGGAACCAATTTGTTTTGTCTTTGGAAGATGTAGGTAATCATTTTTATTTTCTTTGTAGTCTTTATTTACCTGTTGTAGAGTTAGGATAGAATTAAGGAATTTTGGTTTTTCTTTGATTGACTTCATAGTTTTGTGTGGTAATTATATATATCTTCCACCTAGTTTTTTTTGTTGGATACCATACTTGTGGTTTTGAGATGGGTTTCCGTTTTATTTAAATAGGATATGAAGTCATAAGAATAAATAAATAAAATAGGTCTTTTGGTTTTCTTGGCCTAGTTACCTTTGTATACTTATAGGTAATCATTATTGAAAAAATGCATTTGTTAGCAATTTAATTGTTGGAATCCACAAGTTATATAGTTACTCTCACTTTCCCAATTTCATTTTGTTGTTGTAGAAATCCTTGTTTTGTTGATTCTCAATGATCTGTGGGAAAATTTCTAAGTGATACACTTAGATAAATTTTATTTTTTTTTCCCTAGGAAGGCATTCTCTTTGGGCCATGGGAAATCTATGTTCCTTTTTTTTGTATGTATTGGGGAAGCATGGATTACTAGATTGGGAAGAAAAGGCATTCTTTGCATGGATTCTTTCCCAAACATCCTATCTATTAATAACATGACCATAAAGAGTGACCTTGAGGATGCCCTAATGGTTGTGATTTTAAGATGAGTATTCATACAAAACAGATTATAAGAAGACAACCTAATCACTAGTGTTTCGTCCATTATTCCTTGTGTTTCTTGCTTGAATGTCAAGGTGAGAAATGACCTGAAAAAAATAAGAGGATTCCTCAAATTTTATGAGAATAACCCCACAATTTTCAAGTATTTGTTAGTAGTTAACACAAATCATTAAGTGATCGATTTGGGTTTTCCATATTAATCGTATTGTTTGTGTGAAATTTTGAGCAAGATGCCATTATTTTTGGACTTATATTCAAGTCATTTTGTTTGAGGTAAAAAAAATGAGTATCAAGTTATTCATTTAGTATTGCTAACACAATCAATTCTTTTGTTAAATATAAGCTAAAAAAAACTTGAACTATGCCCAAACTTGAAAAATCATTACAAACACAACTATCCAATTCACAACAAGAGTGTAATAATTTCCATAATAAGATCCAAAGCTCTTTCAATAGATACAATCACTTCCATGACAAGACCCAACCTCTTCCAACTAACATAATTCTTTGAGTTTCACATGTAGAACCCAAAGCTCTGTTAATCATTATAGTTAATGTTCTTGAATTCACAATGATACCCCTAAGCTCTTCTAGTGCTACAAATAGTGTCACAAGTACTTTATGTTGTGATACTTTTCATTGCATAAGAATAAACTTTTCTCTTCATTCTTTGCCATTATTGTTCTGTTTAGCGTAAAGAGTGCATATGTAGTAATGATATGAATATGGTTACTAAATCATTTATGTCAAGCATATAATCCCATCTACATCAATTCCCATGAACAATATGACTTTAAGGGGACATGAGAATGGATGACTAATTTAAGTTGATGTATTGCATGCATCTTAGTCTTTCGTATTGTGCCTCATGGAATTGACTAGCTCTAACTTACTTGAAGGATTTATCAAGCCCTGTATAGGGCCATTAAATCTATTCCTCATCATTGATTGACTCATGAATGGGTTTAAAGAAAATCCAATGATTTTGGCTAAGTGATGGGTATTAGGTTCTCTAGACATCAATGGACCATTTTCCCGATGTAAAATTAGTTAGGTGCTTACGAATCCTACCAATTTTAATGAACACATTAAAATCCTACATGACAAAGGTCCAAGATGACCAAACAAAACTCAATTCCAACAAAGCATTGTCCTTGATAAGACCCAAACTTTCAATTAAAAATGCCTTTGCACACAAACTAGGTCCCTAACCAAATTGATGATTTGATCGCTAGAAGGGGTTCCCTATAAGGTTTTGGGGCATTAAAATTCAATACAACTGACAAAATAAATTTGGCACTCATAGGTATGAAAATAAACAGTAAAAATTTCTTGTCATCATGGAAGTTTGGATTTCACAAGTTATGAAGGATATGAAGCTTACATTGAAACTAGGAGCATAACCATTCATTTGAAAGACCTTCTTATTCTCTACACTAAACAAAAATCAGGTCAACAATCTAATGTCATACAATAAAGCTATAAGTTTGTGAAGCCATGTAACTAGGGGGTCTCGCCAATGCCCATGTTAATTAGTTTTATCATTTGAAAGGATTATTATTTCTTTTGATTCTAACACCTCATATTTATAAATTTTGGGGTTTTCCTTGCCTAAAATAGCCTCCATTTCAAAGTTCCTAATAATCCCCAAAGTATTTATTTCCCTTAATCATTGTTATAGGATTGGTTCTATGTAATGTCCACTTCCAATTGACAGAGGATGACTCAATAACATATATGACTCTCGTAGGCTATAGTCAATAAGAAAAAGGGAGTTAAGGTGATTTATATGGTGTCACTAGGTTAAAAGAATGACAAGTCCGAAAAGTGAAATTAAATAAAATAAATAAGTATATTTAATTGGAATTGGAGGGAAAAATAAAGTAAGGGTTTGATTTGGTCAAAAAGAGGAAAGATCTAGAAGACCCAAAGAAGGATACATAGAGGGGTGACCATTCTATTTGGCATTATGATTTGATATCTTATTTTATTGTTCTTGTAGCTAGCATTTTCATTGGGGTTTTGGGAAAAACCCTTCCACTTTAGGTTTAGTTTCAGTGGTGCAATATCCACCCTAGCTAGAAAAAGAGGAGAATTCATACGAAGTTCTCATTGAAGTTAATTGTTTGGTTTGGTTTCTTGTTGCAAAGAGTTGGGAGGCATATTGGCTTGCACAAGGTGTTTGTGGTGAGTTTTAGGAGGAGGTTGAGTGTTTGATATGCAGGTGCCAGAGGGATTTTGTGCATTTGTGGGAGAATACACCCCCGCAAGTTGAGATAGGGTTTTCCCTCGAGGCCTCTCTAGATGCCTCGCAGTCATCTCACGAGGACCTTTGCAAATTGGGGTTGCAATAATTTCCTGGATCAGGTTTGCAAGGGGATGAGGACATGATTTGAAGGCTTCTTGCAGAGTGGATACTACTGGATCAAAGCAATTTCGGGCTCAGTGAGTCTTGGGACAATGGATTGGGACCATTCCGGGTTTTCCTATGTTGTTTATGTAGTAGATTGTGTAGCTTCCTGGCAGCCATTAGATGTGTGTTTCTTAGGATTATTTTGTAGATGTTATTATGACCATTAGATATCATTGTACTGGTTTTGTGAGTTTCCATCCATAATAAGATGCCATGTTGTCTTCTCTATTTTTTGTGTAATGGATGTATGTTATATGTTTGCCAATATTCCTCATTGAGCAAAATATTTGTAAAAAGTTAGTACCACATTCACATAAGAAGGAATAACTAATTTGGGATATAAGAAGTAATTTCCCCTCCTAGCTTGGTTGAGGACATTACATTCTAAGGGAGGGAGTTAGAGCATTTGATTGTTATTTTCTTGAATGACAAGAAATCTAATAGAGGTGGGTATATTTCATGTTAGGATATTCATGAAGAACATTTGCATGTAGTGTTGCACAATCTTCCTAGCTTTGGCATATTAAAAAATATGATGGAAGGTACTAAGCTTATGGAGATTAAACACCATGGTTGATCTCCTAACAATTTCAAAATATAATTTTTCCAAGTATTTCATAGGCTCAAATTGTTCATATGGTCGTTCACCCAAATGTATTTAGGGTTAGGTATGGAAAACACTCTGTCATTAAAATCTCTAGCGTGTGTTGATAAATCCCACTATCTACTTCGCAGTATATTAATAAATTGTTTGTTGTTTGTGTTGATTAAAATTTGAGGTGGTTTGACAAAATGGTTGGAAGGTAGGTCTTATATTCTTTTTATTTGAGTTTAAATTTTTAATGAAATTGTGGATTTTTGTGATAAGATTATAAGAGTAGGCATCCCATGAGTGGAACCTCTTGCAGATGTATCTCTGGAACCTTTTCTAATTCATAAATTTCCTGCTAAACACTCTTTTGTGAGTTATTAATATTAACTTAATTTTATAGGAACAACAACTTGCCTATTTTGAACATAAAACTCACTCTTGTATATATAAATATGTATAATATAATGATATCGTTGTATTTTATAACTGAGGTTGCCAACAACAAGGAATTATGTCTTTCAAAAAAACATTTGAAAGGATCAAATGCTCATTTTTTTGGGATGGCATGAAGTAGACCATCCACACTTTTGTGGCTGAATGTGATACTTTCCAACACAACAAGGGAGAAACAATCAAAATTCTAGGCACACTACAACCTCTCCCTATTCCACCTACTATATAAATGGACATATATCTCTATGGACTTCATTGTCATATTACCCAAATATGGAAATAAAGTAATCATCATGGTTATGGTCAACCGCCTTTCCAAATATTCTCATTTTTGTTCCCTCCAACACCCATTCAAAATCTCCACAATGGCTCAAGTTTTTATGGACAATATATTCAAACTCCATGGCATGCCCCACTCTATAGTCTCTGACCGTGATCCAAATTTAACAAGCAACTTCTGGAAAGAATTTTTCAAGCTCCAAGACATCCAATTGCATTTCATCACTACCTATCATCCCGAGACTGATGGTCAAACCAAAGCGGTCAACAAGTGCATGGAAGCCTATTTGCAGTGCTTCACGTCTGAATGACAATCTCAATGGGATCAATGGTTACCATGAGCTGAATGGTGGTACAATACATCTTACCATGGTGCTTCTTGCATGACTCCATTTGAGGTGGTCTATGGTCAAAATCTCCCTCTGTATTATCTTATATGCTCAGTGTCTCCAAGGTCCAGGAGGTAGACATAACTCTTACAGTCCGAGATGAAATTCTACATACTCTCAAAGTAAATTTGGTCCTAGCTCAGAATCACATGAAGCAACAAGTTTATCAATGTCACTTTGAACGCCAATTTTATGAAGGGGATTATGTCTTTCTTCATGTGCAACCTTATAATAAAATTTCCCTCAAACCAGATCACTGCCAAAAACTTGCTCTAAAATTTTATGGCCCTTGTACAATCCTCAAGCGAGTAGGGCCTGTGGCTTACAAGTTAGCTTTTCCTAGTCACTCTAAGCTCGATCCATTTTTTCATGTGTCTTGCTTAATGAAAGTGATTGGAAC
>ML802769.1:12305-25502 GCA_009831015.1 Picea engelmannii
AAAATAAATTATTATTAAAATAATTTATAATCTATTTAATTAATATAAATAAAAAAATAATATAATCATATTAAAATTCAATTCTTATACTTATTTTCACATAAAATATTAAATGTTTAGTTATAAAAAAAATAAATCATGAAAAGGAATCTTTTGGTTATTTTGAACAATCATTTATATTCTCTTAAAAGTTTTGATATAAAATATTAAATGTTTATTTATAAAAAAATGAGCGGTTGAAAATAAATTTTTATTATTCTGAACATTCATTTTTATTCTCCTAATTTTATTTATGAACTTTTTAGTAATTAAAAAAAATAAAAATAAAACCAAGAAAATTATGTTAATAAAAAAAGTTGTAATTAAGTTAATAGATTCCTCTATTAATTCTCTCACCTCCACTCTCATATGAGGGTGGGGTGAGATGGGGAATTAATAGAGGAATGTATAATGAGGGTGGGGTGCGGGAATTAATAAAGGAATGTATAATACATTCCTCTATTAATTCTCCCACCCCTATAATAGAGGGTGGGTAGGAGGCGGGCGCATTATTAGATAAACTTTATTATAATAATAAAGTTTATCTAATAATGCCTCCACGTCCCACCCTCTATTATAAATTCTCTAATAATCCCCCCCCCCCACTCCCTTGTTCTGACTTTATGCACATCGATAGTGCTTACTTTTGGTACATTCCAGCGTGTGGAGGGTTTTTGTACACCTCGCGTATATCCTACCCTGTTTCGACTTTCTTTTTGCACACCTCTATTATTATTCCCCCCACCCCCACCCTCATATATGAGGGTGTGGGTGGAAAGAATAATATGAGAATACATATTATGTAACATTATTGCATATAATTGTATCTCTTCAAAATATAAATAGGGACGACATATCCAAACCAAAGTGCTAAGTTTGGATATGTCTACTCCCAAAATTCTATAGATTCTATAAAAATTATCTAATTTATGTGAATGACTTTAAAAAACATATTCTAACTACAAGTTGTAGTGGTTAGTGGCTTTTTCCAGTTCTTGGTTGGTTGGAACTAATTCATGTTCTCTTATCTCCATGTCTTGAAAGTGTTCGTGGACCATATCCTCCTCTTTGGGTTATACTTCTCGAGAATTGATTGACACTCTCTTATTTGAAGACCCTAAATAAGCATTCTTGATCAAATGGGCAATCATGTTTCTTAACATAAAACATTCTACCTCAGAATTTATAGTTTGCTACTTTAATTGAACTAAAGTCCCCATAATGGAAGAAACACGTGAGACTACCTGTTCCTCATTTTCATGTACCTTGGTTGTAACAATGAAAATGAAAGGTTTATTACCTTGTATCATTTACTCATGAAACCTTGAAATCCTCCTCATTTATTGTTGGTATTAATAATACATATTTTCATTGGTGAAATCAAGAAACTTATATAGAGTATAGAGTTAGCGCTAATTGAAAGAGAAAAATTGTAAGGAGAAACCCAAAGAGTTATCTAAATAATCAATAGAAACCACACGAAAAAAAGGCAAGAAACTATGATGCCAAAACCACTTGATGATAATTAGAGGACCAAATATAAAGTCTTCAAAAAAAATACATTGTTCCAAAAGGGATAAGAAACCCAACCCAAAAGCATCTCTAGACCCAAAATAACAAAACACCGCCCGCAGGGGTGTAGACCGATTGGCAAGTGCCGTGTAAATGGAAGGAACTATGTAAAAAGAGGTCTCAAGGTCGATTCTCACCCCGATTTACTCGGAGGGCGTGCTTGCGGGCTGTGCGTTTCTCCCTAGGAGTTATAAGGCAGCCGGCAGGATTCGACCCCGTGTCACACGAGTACGATACTGCCGTTGTTACTGATTCCCCTAGTATAAAAAAAAATAAAAAAATAAAAAAAATAACAAAACACCATACACACAGAGCCTGTAAAATTCCAAACCCACAATGCACAAATAGAGAAATTGAGAGGTTTAGAATCACCAACTAAATAGTAATGTCACACCTGAAGAGTATCATAGAGAAATACTAGGGGCTAATGACGAGGAGGAGAAAAACTAGTGAAACCTCTTGAGCTCGCTATTATGGTTCGTTATTATTCCATCTCCAGTATGATTTAAAACAAAATTCAATTCAATAACGAAATTCCACACTAGGCTAAGCATCTGCAAAGAGGGTGCATGTCTCATCATGTTTATGGAAAATATGGAGTTGTAGAGATAAGGTGTCAATGACAGGTATCTCATTGAATTGATGGTGTCATTTAGTGAAATAAATTTCTTAAGGAATGTTTTGATAGGCTATTGATCCACTGATCCACAAAAGACCAATTTTTAACCTTATAATGGATTCACTAATAAGTAAATTAGCTTAAGTGTTATTCTCCCTTACGACCTAAAAGAATTTTATTTTACAAAACCTTGATACCTCTTATGAAATTCTAGCCAATATTGATGCAATTATCTCGTTGGTTGTGAGGGAATTTGTGTGCATTGACTAAATGAGGATACTAGAATCATTAAGGAAATTAGAATCACCTAGCACTCTCATAGAAGTTATATGACAAGGTAGTGCTAGTCTCAATCCTTGCAACATTGTGTAGGTCTCTCTATAGTTATTAGTGGATATTTTGATCCCCCAAGCATAAGATAATTGTATTTTTCCTCTGTTATCAAAGATTTTTCCTTGCATCTACCACCCACATTTTTAGTGAATGTTTTACACTTAAAAAAAGCTTTTTACCTCAAGGGAATTTTTATGTTTTTTTGTTGGAAATATCTCTACGATTTTAACACCTCAAAATATCCCTTTAAAAATATGAAAATTTCCTATAAAATTGATTGTTTTACTATTATAACAACCCTTTAATATGCATTGTCTATCTAAAAAATATGTGAAATATTAGTCATTGATATGAACTCTATCGGTGATAATCAATCAAAAATTTATTTTGGGCACATGAAACACCCTGCAAAAAACTATCGAGCCGACAATCAACGATCAACCCTTTTCTTTGGAGATCAAATTGAAAGACATCACTAAATTTGATTATATGACCATCGACCATCGATGATTTCTCTAGGAAAAATGAAATGCTTTACCAATTCGATCGACCATATCATTGGTCATCGACCATTTTTATTGGAATATGAAAACAATTTGTCGATCCAACCTACCCGATCATCAGCCTTCGTCATTTCTTGACTGATGTGGCAACTTCCGATGTGGTCTGACACATGGATGTTGACATTGCATGAAATGCCATATTGAGGTGTCAAATTGGTTGATGTGGCATGACACATCCTCCTCCAATTTTATTAATTGGTGATTGATAGTTTTCTTTAGAAGATCCAAACACCTCATCGAGTTGGTCGAATCGATCATCGGTCATCTTCGATCGACGATTCCTCTTGCAGAGTGAATAATTTGCTAAAACAACTGACCCGACCATCGGTCATCAACAATTTATATTGGGGAACAAAACACTCAGCCAATTTTTTTGACCCGACCATCGACCATCGACAATTTTCATTAGCGACTGAAACACTTAACCAACTCGACTGACCAAACCATCGACCATTGAAAAACTCTCTTGACCAACTCCAATAATTAGAATTTTTTTATCAAATCCCAGATTAATTTATACGATTGATCTACCATTCAAAATGATATTGACCATTGATTTTCTTCAACTTCCAAAGGGTTGAAAATGAATCCAGAACATCGATTTGTGTCATTTTCCCAACTGCCAAAAATGACTCTCGTTCATCAATCTGCTAGACCTTCCAAGATCTAAAAAACCTTATAAGTTTTTTAAATCTATTCATGATGAATATGTTTCATTGATCTCGAAATCAAACATGATCATGACCATCGATTCATAAAAATTATCCCAACTCTACAATGGCCATTAAAAAATGAAATTAAACCTTCCAAGTCAAAGTTTAACTCTGCAACTCTATATATTGATGCTAATGATCACCACCGAGATGGTGCTAAGGAAATTTCAGACTAAACAAGGTTGTCACAAAACAAGTCTGTAATAGTGAATGTTACCAAATTCACATTGGTTCTTAGCCCATATAGGTCCAGTTTTGAACTAGATGCTTTGATATCAATCTATAATGACCCATAGCTGACTTGAGGATCATTACTATGCAAAAAACCCATAAAACAAAAAAAAAAATCTTCTAACTAAAATTCTTGTAGCTTATGAGCAATGAATTACACATAGATTTAATTATTGTTTGATATCATAATTAACTGCATATATATCATGATAAAAATGACATGAATGTAGTTTCAATAACTCAACATACAATCATATAAATCTTTCTCAAACACAAAGTTAATACACAACATTTAAACTCATATTGCAATACAAAAACAAGATAAAAAACTTATCTTTTAAAAATGGTTGTGCAAGTAGTTGGTTGGGACAAACGTTCCACCCAATGATGGACTTTTTGTTCCAAATATCAACAAAAAATCACCCCTAAATTGGGACTATAAATCCACAAAAGAGGCTAGTCTTTCATTTTCCACTCACAACTCAGAAAATCACACAACCCATTGGTAATATCCTACAACTATCCTAATTTTCCACCATATCTCTTCCTCTCGACCTTCCGAACCCAAGGAATGTACCCCTTAATTAATCTCACTCCATATGGAATCCCATTCATTTATTAGGGTCTCTCTGGAACCTGGGTAGCCACGAATATCTCCACTAGGAAACTCAAGGGAATTCACTACTAGGAAAACAACTAGGAAAAACAACAAAAACCACTTGTTGTTATAGTGAAACTCACATAAGAGTTCAGTCTTCAGGCCTGACAACCTAGATCTCTAATATTTATCTATAAATATGCTTTATAATTATCCCTCCATGGTTTCTCCATCTCCAAGATTTTCGTTTTTACTCTCTCCTTATTGTTCATGCAAAAACATTGACTGTCTAAAACGTCTATAACTTCCCATACAAATTTCCTCTCATTTGTCTTGCATTCTTAACTTACACACTTCCCCAAGATGATTGTACTCATACTCCATGATCCAAATAACTATGGGATGTGACTTCTTACACCAACCCTCTTCCATGTATTCAATGATTGTCTTTGGTGGCTTTGGCGACACTTAATTGGAAATTAGAAGGTTCATATACCAAAAGTAATTTTAGGAAGTGGGTTGAATTAATAGACATGGGTAATCCCCCCTTATACCCCTCTTAGACATTCTCTTTGAACCTCCCCTCTCTCGTGGATTAATCAACCCCCATCTATGTCCATATCTCCTAGTAGTTGGCATCACTTTTTATTATTAAAATTCATAAGTACAATTCACATATACATCTCTTGGTCATTGCCACACAATACATCTACGTTAAACATTAATTAAAATGGGGATTATAGTGGGGACGTTACAATAAATACTAGAAACTTTTACATATGTAATCTTTAGTTTCCCATCCATATAAGGTCAAATTATCCCATAAAACTTATAGTAAATTCAATGAATCAAATTGTATTATTGTTTACTTAGAGACAATCAAAATATTATGATTTTCTCTTAGCTTATATTGATGATTATGATGATGATGGTGATGGTGATGGTGAAAATCCATTGAGAATAAAATTGTTCTATCGGACCTTAAGAAAAGGAAGGGATTAGTTCGATTTATTTAGAATTCTATTTCTATGCCCGAAAAGCAATGAGAGAGGCATTCTAACATCACCATAGTTTCGATGAGTTAAAAGGTTAGGAAGGTTGGTATTATGAAAAATATTTCGAAATTGAGATCTAATTTGGGTATACACGTGACATTCTAAGAGGAAGTGTTTTTCATCTTCAACCCTCTTAATGAAGCAAAGATGACAAATTGTTTCATCCCACGATATTTTTGGAATTGTCCACCACCCAGTTTCACCATAGAGATCATGAGAAATTGTTTTTGTTTTAACAATGTTGATTTTCTTCTTTACGCTAGTAAAAATAGAGAGATACTTTTGATCTTCAAGATTAGGATCGATCATCTCCTTATAGCATCTCAATTTTATTTTAACCTCTAATTATTTATTGCACCACAATTTCTCCTTAAATTTAGATGTAATAACATTTTCAACATTATCATTATTCTGTAGAATGATCTTTTCTTGTATTACCCAATGATTTATCCAAGACTTGGCATCCTTATGTTATCCACACTTGGTTTGTAGGTGGTTTTGGTCATATTTTGAAGCAATTTTTGGAAGCCTCTTTCTTTGCATTGTTTTTAACTTGTTCATGTACATTAGATACCTATTCATAACCATGATCTCAATGGGGGAAAGGCTCACTTCCATGACAAGGAAAGGACAGGGTGTATTTCCTTTAATTTTGATACTATAAGTTATAAAATTATTTTGGATCGAATTTATTCGTCTCCATAATTATCTATAGATACTACATCCCTAAAATTCACATCCATAATATAATAGGAGTGACAAGAGTCTCAAAGAGGATTTTTTTCTTATCCCATATCCAAATATCTATTGATTAACAATTATTTTCAAGACCATGATAAGTTTTCCACCCTCTATTTATCATTTTCTCAGTTCTATAGTTCTAGTTGAGGTTTTGATGAATATCGATGCTGAGATATTTGTATGAAAACACTTCCTTCAAATTGTTGTTGTCATATATGAAATTATTGTACATGATGTTTTTGGATTTAATTATCATAACTTTGATTTTGTTACTTTTAACAATCATACCTATACTAGAGCAGAAATCCTTGAGGATTCTTAGTTGATTGTCAATATCATAGGGAATCCTTTCCATAAGAAAAATAACATTGACATAGACAAGAAGGATGATGAGTATACCAATGATACTCAGGTCGACACACCCTACTTTTTCCAAAAAATATTCTAACTTGTCAATGTATATACCAAAAATAGAAGGCGACATGGTACAACCTTTCTTGACTCCTGTATTACAAATAATTTCTTTCAAGCATCCCTCAATATTCCTAAGATTATAAATAACTTTCTCATACAACCTTACCATAACAACTCTCAAGTCGAAAGGAACTCTCAGTTCTTCTAACCTATTCCAAATGTTCATATTGGGCATACTTCTTTGCAATGATCCTAAGAATAACAAGGTGGTCCATAGTATGATGTTATCTTATAAATATAGCCTAACCTTTATCTTTGTTTCCATGGATATCTATCCATACACTAATCTTATTTTGCAAAATAATTCCATATAGCTTGGATAAAATGTGACTAATCATAATGGTCCTATGATTAGAGAGATTTTTTTTATCCCCACTTTTAAAACTATGTATAATGGAGCTTTTTGTCCAGGGTTTAGGAAATCGATGCTTGACTATTAAATTAAATAACTTGCGTATAGGAGGGATGAGGATAGGCCCTCCAATTTTTAAGATTCCATCTTGGTAGCCTTTGATGTCCTTAGCTTTCCATTTTGAAATTCTTAAACCCAAACACTTAGTCATATCATATTATTTCTTAAATGTTTTAATCCCATTTCATTTAGAGATGCCCATTGTAGTCATATCATCTTCTTGATTAAATTTTTTAATCATATTTCATTTAGAGATGAAAATTAGAGAATCTCAATGATCGATGTCTTGTAATTAAACCCATTAAATAAATATTTTATGAAAAATATAAATACAAACGTGTTTTATGCAATTGTGGGATAAATACATATATTATCATTATCTACCATCATCTAGTGCATTTATGATATATTTGTACAATTAAAAAGGTATTTTGTTTTTTGGCGTTTTTCTTATTGTAGTGGTATGCTCGAGGAACTAAATGAATATGATTAAACCATAAACAATTTTTTTTAACAACCACTCATACAATTATGTTCTATCAAATATACAAACCATAATTTTGTTAGAAACCTAAATCTTTAGTTTGAATAATAAAAAATCATGAACCTCAAAACAACTTGGAAATGAATATGTAAGTATTTCTAGGGTTACTTCCTTGATTCGTATTAAATAAATATTCATAATTTGTAAGAGTGATTCTCCTTCATTTACAACAAATACGTGGAATGATCTTAGCTTCTAATCGACAAACCGTTTTTTTATTTTAAATTTATTTTGTTGCAGAAATATTTTATTTTCTTTCTATAAAGGACCATGTTTCCCCCTCAATGGAAACTTCATCTAGACTACCCTCGCACATGTGCATTGTTGTTTCTTGGATTATCTCTTCTACTCATGTCTTTCATTTCTAGCCTAATCTTCTAGTCCTTCCATGTTAGCATCATCCATGATTTCCATTAGATATCTCTACCACTGTATATAAGATATTATGTTTTACACTTCATATGATATGTGCTTTCATAGATGGTACTTCATGCATCATATTTTCAATTGATGTACTATGATTTCATGTGTGGGTAGAAGTGGTGTGATGGTTTCTAACCTATTGTGAAAGTAATTGACATTGGTTATATATTATAACATTTATTAATGCTTATAGTCCCCAAGGTTTAGGAAAATCAGTGACATAGTGTGTTGTTAAGGCACTATGTATATTAAAGTCACTGGTTCGAATCCTGCGGGGACAAAAAATCCAGCCATGTTAAGGGTTGCTATGGCTCAGGATGGGTGCGATCCCTGGGTGATTTGGATGACTTAGATTCCCCTGAGTCATGGTTTCTTAGCCACATGCTAGTCTCGCAGATCACAGACAAACTAGAAAACAAAAAAAAAACATTTCTTATCGCCAATAATTTTATTATTTTGTCGTTTTTTACAATGGGGGGGACATGTTGTCCTTATATAAATATTTTCTTGACTTAGGACTAATTGTACTAATATTTATATGGTTCGGTATCATTCCCATATCCTAACCACATCTAACACTATCCATCATTTCCTTCACTGTCATCCCATTCATAAAAGAAATGGTATCTCCATTTATATTTGACTTATCAAATGTCATCTAGCAAGGTCTAAATGAAGAAAAATATAATACAAAGTAAAAAATAAAAACAAAAATACAAGAGGTGGATAACAATGATGTTAAAAATGAAAAAATACTAAGTCTAGAGCCATGCCACCTCATTATAAAGGCCCAACCTCAAGGTCCTATGCTAAAAATGCATATCTAAAGAAAAAGTGACCAATAAAACTCAAAGAAAATGTAAAAGGGGGTAATAAAAAAGTGTCAAGGTGGTATATCTTGGAAAATATCGCTTTTAAAGTATTAGAAGTACAAAAAATGAAGATTTCTAGCTCAAAAACGCTAGTTGGACTAGAAAAAGACCCCATGCATCATTAAAAATGACTTTGAGAGTCAAAATATAAAGTTTTCCTCCCTTTTTCAATCAATTATTCATCAAATTATCCTATCTCTAAGTAAATTACTTAGGAAATACCCTTTTTCATAAGCATCAACACATGTAATAGGGGTAAAAATTGTCCTACCATGGTAAAATTAGATAATTTATAAGATTAAACTATGTTAAGTTGTTGTTAGAAAATATTACTTGATGTTTGTCGCCTAATGACTTGTTTTGAATCTTGATGCATCATTATAGGTGGGCACCCCACACTAGAAATTGTGCACTATGCCTCAGGAACCATGTAATTGTCTTTGGATCTATTTACCTACATTAGGATATGTGTACCTATATTGATCCATATATACCTACAATGGGATCCATGAAACTTTTTTTAGGATTTATGAAAACATAGTGGATGATGACGAGGATTCGACATCATCACTAATATGTCCACAAAATCAATTTGTACACTTGTTAGCATTTGGAGCATTGTATGAGCCACATAGAAATGTATTATTGTGCACATGTGAAGATCCTTCTAGAAGTCTGCATTTTCTCTCTCCTCCACATGTGGGAATCTTTGAGAACCTTCTAAAAGGGGCACACCTCACCTTTTGACTAGTTCTCACACGTGTGAATAAATTTGTTGCATGATTTTGAGTGTTAGTTAGAGGGTTCCCTTGTTCTAGGGATTCCTTCTGAACCACATGTGTGAAGACTAGTGATTTTCTCAAAATTAGGAGGTCATAGTTCTCTCTCTTTCATGGACCACACATGTGAGAGTTTGTTGCTCATTTGATCAATTTGAGGGGGGATACCTAATTTTGAGGATTTTGTTATAACCTCCAGTGGTTTCCACATGTGGTTTTCACTTAGGACATGGTATTGGCTCGTGGTTTTACTCTTACACATGGTATGAGTACATGGTTTCATTGTAGCTGATGGTTTTCTATGTATGGTCTTGAGGACGCCCCTACCTATTTAAGGATGGAATCACTCTCATTTTGTAGGGTTGGAAATGAAATAAAAAGAATATTTTTCTCATTTTTGGTTTGGTTTCTTCCCTATTTCTTATGTATATTTCTCAAATGTGAATATAGAAGGTTTCTCATATGAAAATCTCATTCAAGGAAGGACTAATGAAAGCACAACATTGCAAACACGGTATGATTAATATGTATTTTGTTTCTTTGTGGTTCTTTTAAGATATGTCTCGGTATTGAATTTAAATACCTTAGGGTTTTAAATTATTACCTTAGATGTATCTTTTAATTAATCAAATTTGCAATACTTAGCCTAGATCTAGTAATTTAGCCTCTCTATGAATTTTATATGATCCAGGTGCCCTATATTGATGATTTCCAAAATTTTTCCAATAAGATGTATGGATACTTCAATGACCAAAGGAGAAAAGGGAATCTATTCAATAGTTGGTTAAAACTCCATGCCTAGTGGTGGCACTTAAGGTTTCTTTGCTTTTTTAACCATCTCATTTAAAAAAAAAAAACCTTCAATATTTTGTGAAGAATACAAGGGTTTAAAAGAATTAATTTTAATTAGATTGTTATATCTAAGATAGTATTAAATTTATAAATCTCATCTAACTTGGATCTCCTTTATTCTAGTTCCTTATGCCATTCATAATCTTTAAGTTGTCATAAGTAAGCTAACTTAGCTAGCTGATAAATTTTGGTGTAGATCTTGTTTTTAGTTTGCTATATTTCTAGATATAACCTTTTTTTTGGAAATAAATTATAATGTTCTTGGTTCACACAACTTCGATCAAGTTTATCACATTTGAATTTAATTCCTAAAAAAAATAGCATAATTTCATGGCACTAAGGTTTCAAAGTTTGGGCCCAAAGGATTTGGATCCATTGGTGAAAAGCGATGAGTTTTTTAGCTTTGGGCAAGGTTCAATTCCCATGAGGGACTAACCTAGAGCCATGGGGGAACCTTGAGGTAGTGGTCGAACATATGGTTGCACCCAAAGATATTATTAAATAATATTGTGACCTATGCACACATAAGTGGATCAAAGCCTACCCTCATGTCCTCCAAATTTTAAAGGTCCCTGAGGTATAGGACAGTCGGTAACAGAGTGTACTGTTAAGGCACTCCGTGATGTTAAAGTCACCATTTTGAAACCTGTGGGGACAAAAAATCCATCCATGTTAAGGGTTGGTGTGGCTCAGGCCAGGTGTGATCCCTGAGTGATTTCAACAGCTTAGATGCCCTTGAATCGTGGTTTCTTAAACCACAGACTAGTCCCACAGATCACAGACAAACTAGCAAACAAAAAAAAAGATTACAAAGTTTGTTTTTCATTTGTATTTAGATAATCCGTGCAACACTTGGAATTTAGTATGAATGTACCATTCTAACGTGTTGAATTAATGCACCATATCTTGGAAGTGATCAAGGAAATATATGTGTAAGCGTTTGAATGATCAAAATGATTGGATATAAATGCGAGGGATCTTTATTTAATTACAATGCTCATTTTAAAGAAATCGATGTATTTCATGGATTGAATGTTGTAATGAATGATCAAAACATCGCATGCTTGTTGTCCTCTTTCATGAATTGAATATAAGTGTTTTTTCGTTCTCCTCGCAATAATTCTATGTTATGAACCTACGCATGAGAATAACCACTAAATGTGCTATTTATAAACATATTTGAAATTTATTTTTAATGTTGGGCATCTTGATCACTTGTTGTTGGTCTATGGGAATGTATTAGTCCAGTATCTTAACCTCATATGATCTGAAATACACCTTTAATATTTTATGGTTGCAAGTACAATATTAATTTATTCTTTCCCTTCCATATTGGTAATTTATGATGATAATATTTATGGATTGATAAATTCCAATCAATATTGTGTACACAACAACAAAGTTCATGTCATTTAACTAAATATCATGATAAAATGAGCATTCTTTCGTAGGTTAACAATTGATGTTGTTCACATGAGTTCTAATTTATCTCGTTGTCCTAAAATCTAATATATCATAGTCGATATCACTTGCACATAAGTTTAAATCCCATTGTATCTCATGGTGACGATTCTCTCAAGTGATATCAATTATGTGACAATTACACGTAGTTTGATAAATAAATTAAATGCACTTTGTTGATAAACCAAACCCTCGTAAATTGAAAATCTAGAACAAAAAAAGAGGACGAATTCATTCTCCAAAGAGGAGATCAAATATATTTTCATAGTTTATCTAGCAAATTAAATTTCAACACAAACAAAACTACACATAAAACATAGAATATTGAGAAGAGAATATTGGTAGAGATTACACTTATATGAAAGATCTGAGCAGGTTTGATACTTGTTTAGAATGATCGATTTTGAGAAATATATTTTGGTTGTGTAATGAGTGAATGAAAGACCAAAAAAAAAATCCAAAGCCAAATATAATTCAAAACAGATGTTATCATAGAAAAAATTATATTTGAAATTTTCTGGACTTCAAATTCCACATGGAAAATAGATAATTTTAAACCATTGAATTAAGTGGACTAATTTTTATTTATCTTTAATGTAACATTAAGTTATGTAATGTGACAACATCTCCTTCATACTATAGTGATCTATAGAGCGAGCCTTGGCGTAAAAGGTTGATATAAAAATATTTTATGCAAAGAGTTTACATAACAATATTTTAATTAAGGTGGACATTGAAATATTTTATTTATGGACAACATTGAAATATTTTATTTATTTCATCATGGAAGGAATTACAAATCTCCTTCATAATTGGTTGTAGAAAAATGGCATGTGTGAGCTCCATGTTGAGCATGGAAATGTTTACACAACTCAATCAATAATATTCTTTTTACTTTTAATTGTTATATATATAT
>ML802769.1:38853-63086 GCA_009831015.1 Picea engelmannii
GCATTAACTTCTCCATTGTATATTGGAAATTCGAATTTAATATCAAGCTTTAATGAAGCAATTTGCGAAGGAGTTTTACCATGTCCCTTTGGAGAATTTGGAAGAGGTCTTGAACTGGTAGAAGAAGAAGAAGAAGAAGAATATGATGGAGGAGAGGGTGGTGGAGAGGCAACATTCCCTCCATTTCCATTTGGAGTTTTGTCACCACTGTCTCCCTTATGCTTCGAAGGATTGGAGCCTTCACCTTGCAACCTTGTATTCCTTTCGATCAAGATCTTCATCATCTCTCTCATTTCCATGATAGCCTTTCTGAGATCTTCATCTTTTGCAGGAACATGTTCATGACTCTCTTCATGAGCCATACTTGGTGAATGCCTCCTTGAAACTTGCGGTGATTGTATATGCTTCCTCCTTGAAGGATGAGAACTTGGCACCACAAGTTGACCTTCTCCTCTTGTGAGTTTCAACCTTGTGAGCATCAGAAAACAAAACACTTGCAAATAATCAAGTCTTCAAAAACCAATGCTCTGATACCAACTTGATCTAAAAATGAAGAAGACTTGTAATCTTGAAAATATTTGCAAGTTAAATTCTATGTGTTAAAAGCAAATGGATCAACTTTGCAACACATTATTAATAGGATTTATTCATTTAAAATTCATATAAACAACAACATAATTAATGAACATAAAACACTTAACACAACAAATGATAAAGGAGTTCACCCCTCTCTTGGGCTACATCTCCTGGTCCAGCTCCCAATGGATCATTAGTATTATTTGCTCAAAGTGATAAAAAATGTCCTTTACAATGCTCAAAATGACTAATAGCCTTCTCCAATGGCTTCAGAACATCCAAAAACCCCTAGTTGGGATTTTTCGGCACCTCGTTTGGCCAAAAAACGAAGAAGTTAGACTTCCTTGAAATCTCCTCTTCAAGCTTGTTGTCTCTGCAATTACAAAATGCACCTCCCTTGGCTCAACCTATCCCACACCCAATTTAAAGTGTCAAAACCTATAATCGGGCGCAACCGCACCACCGGTCCAAACTGTCGAACCATTTGCGCGCTGGCCCTAACCACCAAGGCCCGTGGGCACATGGCAATCATACGACCGCGCCAACACACAACATGGCTAAACGTTATATAACCGTTGGAACCATAAGTTAAAACCCACGTGCATTACAGTGGTCACATGGTAAAGCACGCACACATATATCAAATGGTTACAATATATATATGGTACGTCGTAGCGCTGGTCGCATATAACATAACACATGACCATGGGTCGGGGCTTAGCCCTGGCCCAGTCCACGCCCACATATACAATATAACAACATTATATACAATGTTTAACACATATATATCAAGGGACAAATGTGGGCGCGTCGGTTGGGCAGCCTTTCCCAAATCTTTCCCCTTGCCCCGGAGGTCATAGGGTCGACTCCTGCTGAGTGCAAAGTTTTAACAAATAAATAAGTGACACGTGCTGGCTTGTGATTGGGCCACGTGTCACATTCTCATTCGCTGCCAATAAAACACGCAATATGCCAACTATCGGCCATGTCAGCATACAGTCTGCCACATCATCCATACGGTCTTCCACGTCATCATTTGTACGGACTGTACGGACTTGTACAGTCAGCATCCCTTTTTTGCCTGTTTGCCATTTTGAACAGAATGCGATATCTCTCGCTCTTGACGTCCGTTTGAACCCAAACGAGTTGCATTGGGTTAGAAACAATGAGGCCTACGCTCTTGTCTGATTTGAAGCGATTCTGAACACTTTGAATTTTTGAGCAAAATTTGATCCCCTGATCAGCCCGTAGCTTCCCCAAATGTAGAGAAGGGATTGTGCAAAACGCAGTGCCATCCTACATGAAACGTGAAGCCCAACATCCTACAGGAACGTAGAGGATAGTAATGCAAATGCGTTGGGTGACAGGATGAAGGCGTTGAGCCGTTACCCTCAAGAATATCCAGAGAAGGAAAATGAGACAAGTCCTTATAGAAAATAAAAACGCAGAGGAAGAAATTAACAATACAGAGCAAGGCATCAATACAAGGAAGAACACCGAATGGTTAATCCCATTTCCATCTTAACAAGACAAACATTTTTCAATTTCTGACTATCAATTTAGTCTTATTACAAATCAAATACAACGTACCGAGAACGATGAAGAACACTTTGCAGATGTCCCTTGGGGCCTGTACTCCTTCCTATCTCTAGCCTGCTAACCATCAAGACTACATTGGTACCTCCCAACCATCGCTAAGGGCACTCTTCTTTCCCCTTAGCCCTTAGAGCCTCAAATGGGCTACATACACAAACCAAAGAAAAGATAGCTCCCAGCTCGCCTCGCAAGGTCAAGCTACCACTCTCTAATCAAGCAGGGTATCCCAACTCCCACAAGAAAAATATCGGTAGTGTAACCTTATGCCTACTAGTCATGATCCATACCCCATCTCTGCCATTTGTTTTATAGAATTCTTCTTAGTGACACTTCCATTAGCACATTAAATTCGTTTTATTAAAAATTAATTAGGGAAAAATTCTCCCCCGTACACTTGTCACCTGATCCCTTAGTTGCACCATAATTTCATTTAATTTGCAAAATTTCCTCACCGCCCTAAAAGCATTCCTAAAAACACTAACGCCTTTCCATTCCCTTAATGACTGATGCCTTTCTTAAAGCTTAGTTGAGTTCTAAATAGGAAAGTTATCTAGACTAGATTACTTTCTATGTTCCACATTCATTTTGCAATTAATTTCCCTTTTCTGTCTAAGTTCCAAATTAGCATGTCTTTGCACATATCAATAATAATTTTTTTGATAATTTATTTCTCTATTAAATTCTAAATTTGATTTTTCTTCAACCGCCTTTATTAATTGCTTAATTAATTTTTAGTCCTCATTCCCTACTTAGACCTAGGATTTAATTTCAACCAGGCTTAGCAATTTTTTTTAAAGGGAAAATTATAATGAATAACTTTACTCATACAACATTTATTTTAAGGCTAACTACGTCAAAATAAAATATTGTTTTCTAGGGACCTAGGTTCATTGACTCACAAATGTTAAAAATTGTGATGTGCCCTTCAGAACGCACTACATGCTCCAAGGGTGCCACTCACATTTATTCATGTGATGTGCCCTTCAAGACGCACTACATGCTCCAAGGGTGCCACTCGCCTTTTGGCTGATTTTGGTAGACGTCTAACTCTTGGAGTCAAAACTCTATTAGACGACCTTGTGGGATACTAAGGGCCTCTAAGGAATAAGGACCATGCCTTATTACATGCCCCTTGGAATGTTCGTGAGTGATTGTCTTAGTCTTCCCTCATGGCATCGTGGATATTTCGAACTAGGTAATCGTTAACCTACAGTTCAATTCATGGTGGGAGTGCTAGTAGGTTGTGGCAGGGGTCCTACCACAACCCTCCCTCAATATATATGATTGTCATGCATGGCCCATTTACTCATAATGTGAGTTTGTGAGTCTGATTAACAAGCAATCATCAGCCTGCATCCATCGATGAAACATGTCAACGATCCATTAAAAAACATCATAATATACCTAGTCATATGTCACATATGAAATAAAAAAAATACTCAAACCATATATAGTCCACTCCCTGACTCGATCTAGAGTCCAAGGAGGTCCATCGATGCTATCAACATCCTCAATCTATCTAGAGTTTTGCACACTCAAGAGAAACTAGTCAATAGAACCTGTCTATACATAAATAACATCACATAGCATCATAATCCACAATTTCATCATTGGAATCCATAAGCGAAGAAGACGATCATATAATGAACCAGATCACTTGCACGCAAGTGTCCTTAAGGAATAAGTCACATCAGGTGCATGTAAGAATGGGATGTTACATACACCCCCTCTTGTTTTAAACTTTGTGCCGAAGTTTAATAGTATACAAGTGAAAAAATAATAAGGATCTGACAATATCTAAATTTCTAGCTATCAAACAAAAGTGGAAATAGCTGACGCATATCATATGCGTCCTCCCAGGTATCCAAGTGAGGAATTCAATTGTCCCATTAGAACTTGACCTGATCGATAGTTCGACATCATAGTTGTCGAATGCGATGGTCCAGAAAGTGGATTGGCTCCGCCGTGAGTGCACCCTCATCCAACATCCACCAAGAACTCAAGTCAATCACATGTGTAGAATCACTAACATACAATCGCAATATATACAAGAAAAACATCGCGCAATGCCTCAAAGAGTGAGGAACGACTAGCCGATAGGCCTACTTCATAATTATGGTTGACGCAATGCACATCAACAACCCTTCTACTGATCCTATGCTTCTTCCATTTCTTAGATCGCTTATGGTCCTACCAAGACTCTATCCTCCAACCAATCCCAACTCAAAGGCGTCTGACACGATCATCCATAAAGAAACTCAAACGATGCCATCTTAATGGTGCTTTGAAAGTTGTTTGTTGTATGTGCACTCACCAATGGCTAGAAATATTCCCAACGCTTACGTTGGTCCATCACGTACATACGCAACAAATATTCCAAGATTTGGTTTGTTCTTATTGTCTACCCGTCTGTCTCTAGGTGATACACGGTACTAAAGTTAAGTTGGGTTCCCGAAGCATCTCAGAAACTAAACCAAAATCATCATGTCAACATTGATCCTTGATCTGATATGATCCTCTTAGGCACGCCATGCCACCTCACAATCTCGCTGATAAAACTCTAGCTATGTCTGGCACCTGATACATCATATGCATAGTAATAAGATGTGCACTCTTTGTCAGAGTGTCAACTACCATGATAATCGAGTTGTGCCTCCTTGTCGTTAGCAACAATCAAACAATGAATTCCATTGAAATGACCTCCCATTTCGATTTTGGAACAATTTCTGATTGTAGTAATCGAGTAAGATGTCTATGTTCATCCTTCACTTTCTGACATTCTAGACATCTCGCCACGTAGTTGACTAGGTCTTCCTTCATTCACTTCTAGAAGAATAAGGGTTTAAGGTCTACCTTCATCTTCATGACTCCAGTATGATCCATGTACACTACTGTATGGGCTTCGTCTAAGATAAAACTTTTGATTTCATCGTTGGGTGTTATGTAAATATTGTTATTGTGTCTCACTAACTCATCATTGTCCACAGTAAATCCCTTAAATTTTGGTACCAACATGGTGTCTTGCCCGAAAAATTTGTTAACCTCTTTATACTAGTCATCGTTGCATTGTAGTTAGAGTATTTTCACGTAGATTCATTTGAAGAGGTATCACCGAAAATATGCATGGTCTCTGACTCAACGCATCTGTTACTATGTTCTTTGTTTGTTTTATGTAGGTAATCTCAAATCATACTTGCTAAGCAGTTATGACCAATGCCTTTGTTTCACGTTCGAGTCATCTTGCGTAGAATGCGTTGCAAACCATAGTGGTCCATTTTTAGTTTGAAATTATGTCCAATTAGGTAGTGTCTCCACACTCTCAGGGCATAGATAAATGACAATAATTCCCAATAACACATCGCATAGTTCTCGTCACGCCTTCTCAATTTACTTGATATGTAAGCGATCACTCGACTACCTTTCATCAAGATTATGCCTAAGCCTTCCTTGTATGTGCATGCGCGTATGAAGAAGTCCTTGTCCATGTCAAGGACATTTAGTAACAATGTTGTCATCAACAACTCCTTGAGTCATCTAAATGCTTCTGAGCATTTCTCGGTCCATACAAACTTCTTGTTTTTCTTCTACAATTCCATAATCAGATTTTCTATCTTCAAAAAACCCTCAACACACCGTCGATAATATCCCGCTAACCTCCGAAGCTACATACTTATAGTGCATTCTTCGTTATGGACCATTCCATAACAGCCTCTACCTTTGTTGGATCCACATCGATACCTTCTCCAGATATGGCATGCCCTAAGTAATGAATCTTCGATTGATAAAGAGAGAATTTGACAGTTTCCGCAATAACATTTTTTTTGGTAACCATTGTATTACCAAGCACATATATTCATCATTCTCTTCCATCGTCCAAGAATTATATCAATATGTCATCAATGAATAATTGAACGAACATGTCCAAGTATTTGTGGAACACCACATTCATCGAGCTCACAAATTTCTCTGGGGCGTTTGTCAGTCCAATGATAAAATGGTAAATTCGTAATGCCCAAACATTGTCTTGAATGCAGTATTAGGAATATATTCCTCCTTGATCCGTAACTGGTGATATCCTGATCTTAATTCTATCTTCAAAAACACAGTCCTCCCTTCATCTGATCAATTGATCTTCTATTCTTGGCAACAGATATTGGTTCTTGATCGTTACCTTGTTCAATTGATGGTAGTCAAGGTAGAGTCTCTACGACCCACCCTTCTTCTATATGAAACTAGCAGAAGAACCCCAAGGTGAAACACTTGGATGTATAAGTCCTAATTCCAACAACTCTTCAGTTGCATTTCAACTCTTGTAACTCAAGGGTCGACATATGATAAGGTGTTCTTTCTATCGTTTCAGTTCAAGGTTTTGAGTCGATGGAAAATTCCATCTTTCCCTTGGGCGGAAAACCTGGTAATTCTCTGGGAACATGTCTGCAACTCTTGTACTACTAGAAGGTTTTATAATTCGTCCACCAAGCCCCTGTCGTTCAATGCTAAGAATCCATATACCTTGTGTACTTGCCCATGCTCTTATGTAGTAACCAGTCCTATCCAAAACCAAAAGGTTGGTCAGAGATAGTGCCTGACGTCTCGAGTATAGTGGAATGGTGCTCGAACTAGTGGTTATTCACTGTCACGTGAATATAGTGAGCCTTGCCCAATCTCCCACTACAGTGGGTCCTGTTGATCTGGTCGCTCTGGCCCTCTCAACCGAACAGTCTCATTAGTAATGTGTCTCTCCAAATGTCCATCATTTGATCCTCAGTCCAGTACTCTTGGTCCCCTAATCCAGGTGGATATCGGTGGCCACCCACCTTTTCCAACTGGCTCAAAACATCTTTCTGGCATTTTTGGCAATTTACTATTTTTAGTAGCTTTTAACTTCCCGGGACATTTTGAGGGCCTAAATGAAGGTTTTTCAAGATCAAGGTTCTAAATGATAGATGAAGGCATATTTAGGCAGAAAAATGAATCTCCTCGATGATACCTTTCCAACGAGCTATTATACACCTAAAACATAGATCGTACGCAAAAGTTACAACCCTGGGAAGTTGATGTACTAACTTACCCAAACGGGGCCAACATGACTTTTGGCGCTTCATCTCCTAGGTTAGTTTTTTGGATGTCTATGGTTTTTGACATTCCTATTTATTATAAAAATGCCTTCAAAGCCTCATTGTAATCATATTCTTGCTAATGTGAATAGCCGTCACATCTCTTCTTAGAGATAAGTTGCCACCATTCTAGCGAGTCTTTCACTCTGTATTTTTACAGTCTCTATACATTTATTTCATTAATAGAAATCATGTATTACTGTATATCTGTTTTTATGGTTGCATCTCTGATACATTTTTGTTATATTATTGAATATTTTCAATATTTCTATTCATTTCTTTATTATATCTTTTCTCTCATTTTGTGCCCAAAATAATCCGGATCACTGGTATCAGAGCAGGCTGCTCTTGATCATTTTTTTAGTGCATGTCCCTGATGAGGTCCGAGTATAGAAAGTTGGGTCTTGATATTGTCTCTCTTGAATACAATCGCTCTCACACACCCAAGAAACCCTCAATGGCGTAAGAAAAGAAAAATGATGGAGCAGACGATCCTATCAATCTGTTTCTTGAGCAAGCTCTCACACGACAGAGGGACGAAATGATGGAGAATTTTTCCCACATCTTTCAACGCCTACCGATAGCATCAGACTCATTTTCATCAAGTGGCCACTTTAGAGGAACCTCACCTTTTAAGGTACAATTTAACTTTGATATTCCTGTATTTGAAGCACAGATAGATGCAGAAGCCTTAGACAAATGGTTAACTTTGCTAGAAGGTTATTTCTCCATTCACAATTTTTTCAACAAAGAAAAGATCACCTTCGCACTCCTTAAATCTCTCCCTCATGTCAGACATTGGTGGGAAACTTACTGGGAGAAAAGTTCCACAAAGGAGTCTGGAATATATGGGGTCGATCCCACTTGGAATTTTTTGTGGATGCGGTAAAGGAATAGTATTACCCTATTGGAAACTATGAGAACCAGTACATGAGATGGACCACACTATGACAAGAGAGGGGCTAGGCAGTTCCAGAGTTCACCAATACCTTTCATACCTTGTGCACCAAGCTGGGTATCAAAGACTCGGAGCGACATTTGGTTCTGAAATATCATGGGGCTCTACCCAGATACATCCAGACTGAAATAGATTTTCTGGACATCTCATCACTCGATGCTGCTTATCGATATGCTGTTAAAATTGAGAAGAAATTTAAGCACCAGAACAAATGGGAGTTTGGGTTTGCAAATCCACAACAACCAAAGTATGACAAAGACGGCCCTAACAAACAGTTTCCCAAAAACCAGTCCAAGACACAGGAAAAGAAGGGTCACAAGAAGACAAAGAAGGACACCGAAAAATGGTACGAGTTCCACAAAATCCCCTCGCACAACACCGATGAATGTCGCTCAAAACAATCATTAGTGGCCGAGATCAAAGACAAAGAGCCGAACCCTGACTCAGAATCTGATTCTGAAAATAATCGTAAAGGACAGATCATTGATGCGGACCTCACTGCTATTGTCACTACCACAACAATTCAACCAGAAGAACCAACAGATCCTGAAGAGGGGGAGTGCCTTTTTCATTCACAGATGTGGGTGAAGGGGACCCCACTGCATTTTATTGTTGATAGCAGAAGCTAGAAGAACCTCATCTCAGCAGAGGTCGTCAAACAGTTGGGATTGTCGACAACACCATACCCGCAGCCATACAACATTGGGTGGCTTCGCCAAGGACGAGGTCTCTGTGTCAACCAATAGTGTCGATTATCATATGGAATCCAACCCTTCAAGGATGAGGTATTATGTGATGTTGCCCCACTGGATATCTGTGATGTGCTCTTGGTCCAACCATATATGTGGAAACGCCATGTTGTTTATGAGTCTCGACCCCATAGTGTCATTGTTACTTTGGGGGGTCATCTCTAAAGAATACCAGAGGTAGTTCCGACTACTGTTCCACCTAAAAAGTGTCGCAAGGTAGTATCTCATACTGCAAAATTCATCTTCTTTACAATCTATTCAAAAGGAGAACAAAAGGACACTGCAACCACTACAGCCTTGCCCCAAGCACCTTTTATCCAACAGAAGCAGGTCGACAAGGTCGTAGCAAAGCTCAAAGATTCCTTCTGCACACCATCCTCTCATGTATCTCAACTTGTTGAACAACCTTAACCTCAATAGGTTCATGATAGACTTCCACAAACTAAGCAGTGCGACGTCTCCAGTAAGACAAGAAGCTCACCAAGATGCAGATTCAACAAACGTTTTTCCTTCTCCCCTGGGAACTCAACGCAATGGATACCATTGCTTCCTAAGGAGAGAGGATTTATCCATGTGGATATCAATGGACACCCACCTTTTCCAACTGGCTCAAAACAACTTTCTGACAATTTTGGCAATTTACTATTTTTAGCAGGTTTAAACTTTCGGGGCCATTTTGAGGGCCTAAATGAAGGTTTTTCAAGATCGAGTTTCTCAATTATATCCAAAGGCATGGTTGAGCCCCCAAAATGAATCTCCTTGATGATACCTTTCAAATGAGCTATTATACGCCTAAAACGGAGATCATACGCAAAAGTTACGACCCCAGAAAGTTGATGTACTAACTTATTCAAATGGGGCCCACATGACTTTTGGCGCTTCATCTCCTAGGGTTAGGTTTTTGGATGTCTATGGTTTTTGGCATTCCTATTTATTTTAAAAATGCCTTCATAACCTCATTGTAATCATCTTCTTGTGAATGCGAGTAGCCGTCACATCTCTGCTTAGAGATAAGATGCCACCATTCTAGCGAGTCATTCACTCTGTATTTTTAAAGTCTCTATACATTTCTTTGATTAATAGAAATCAAGTATTACTGTATATCTGTGTTTATGGTTGCATCTCTGATATATTTATTTTATATTATTGAATATCTTCAATATATCTATGCATTTATTTATTATATCTCCGCTCTCATTTCGTGCCAAAAATAATTCGGATCATCCCCAAAGTAGAAGTTGTTGGCCCACTAGCCTGAAATCTTAGTCTGTCCCTCTGAATAGGCCTAACTATTGTTTTTGTTGATGCGGTGGTCCCATATGGGGATTTCCTCGTTGGGGAGAAGATCGTTGATGCGTTGTGAACGTGAATACTCTCGATGTATCCCGATACCTTAAAGAAATTCTAGTTGGAGTCTGACGCTATTGTGCACTAGACATCACCTATCCCATTAGTCTCGTGGTATTCATGTCCTGACCCCCATGGATAAGCTCTTCCTTAGCTAGGAGGGCCTTCTGGACTACATTGTGCAACATCTGAGGAATTAGGGTCCTAATCTTCGCATGAAGTTGGAGTTAAGGCCGAACACGAACTTGTTGATATCCATCTACCCCGTGTTCAGATGCAGGGCATACCAAGGTAGCTCCATAAAATGGGCCTCAGACTTGGGCACCATATGACCACCCTGTCATAAGGCGTTGAACTCATTAATTTAACACTCATTGAATTCCTCTAACAATTACTTCACCTGGAACCGTTCCTCAAACCCTTCCCCTAACACGGCTTCGCCGACCATGTTTAGATGAGGTAGGAGCGTCTTCCTCATAACCGCGAAGCAAGAAGCACCTCGCCTTGATCTCTATCCATGCCTCAGCGACTGAGATGTCTGTGGCACTCGTGAACTTGGGAAATTAATCTTCTAAATCTTTCCATGAATGCGACCAGTACTAGCTGAGGTGTGTTTTGGATCCTTAGGAGTACAGGCACCCTGTCCTTATCTCAGTATAGATGGTTAGTCAATGCCTCTAACTTTTCCCTAGAAGCACCTTGTCAGACCGTCCACATCCCTTACAACAATCGACTCCTGCCCAAGGACTTGTTCTTCCCCATTGCGTTTAGACTCCTAGTGTGTGGGATCTTCTGGAGGTGTCACACCTCCTTCCCCAACACCACATTGTGAATCCTTGCGGCATCCTCTAACCTGTGATTACCGCATGGAGAGGTTATTATTTCAATTAGTGTTGAGTATTAATCAAGGGATTAATTCACTGGAAGGCATGGCTATCCACAATCGTATGGTTGAACCCACTCTAATACCATATGTAATTCCCCCGTTGTTACACACAGCAAGTGACATACAACAGGTAAATTGTTTTGTTTTTGTAGGAAATATACATTAATTAATAACTTCATCAATGACATATCATCCAAAATTTAGTGAACAATAATAACACAATCAATCCCAAGAATCCAGCGAATCAACAACAACAATGATAATCAAATTTAGTTATCCATCAATCCCAACTCACAATTAAACATGACGCACATGTAATCATTCACATAACTCATCATATCATTTTCACTTCGCGCAAGAAATCTAATCTCTACAAAATTCATTTGTTATTAAAGTAATGGCGCAATTAAAAGTTGTTAATCCATCATTCCTTAATGCATTTAATGACACAAGTAAAGGTGTTTAAACCATCAATGACAACAAAAGAGAAGGCGCAAGGTAAAGGACTGTGTTTAATGGTCGTGTAAGGTGATATGATCATAAACATAAAATCATACATCACCTAGAGTTGAGGCACAAGAGTATAATTATTAATTCATTGTGCAAAGGATCTAAGATATAACATGCATTCACCATATCACAAAATCATTACGCGCAAGTAGTCTAAAATCTTTAACTAACATTCATGACATAAAAACCATTGCGCAAAAATTAGAGATCTAAACCATCAAGCATGACATAAAATTTCATGGTGCAAAAGGACTTAAATAATAATTCAATCAAGCAATGACATAAGCCAAGGAGAAAGTAATCAACTTATTGATTTTAAGGCACAAACATATATCTACTTAACTTCAAGGTACGTGATTAAATCAATCAACGAATTCACAACAATCAACATCATTTTCAAGGTACGCACATGGTCCAATGCCAGATTAACATATTACCTTATCGATCATTGGGCACAAAGGAATTTATCAATCATTTCACAAGGAAATAATTTGCATGAATTCAATCATTCATCACATAATCTTTCATACTGCGCAAAAGGTCTAATACTTAAGTGGTTACACGTCAACATTAAATGAGGCGAGCAAGTGAATGCACATACTTAAATTATCACGCTTCCATATTATAGCAAGCACGTGAGTAACATTTAACCATTAATAAATCATACTCAACCTTCCATACCTAATGCTTGAAATCTAAACACCTAACCATCCCTACAATGCATTTATTTCACTTACTTTTTGCAAGGCTAACATGACTCTCCAAAAAGGTCAATAATTTAAGAATATTCCCAACAACCCAAATTTCACCATTTCCTTAAGTGATAACCCTATTCAACTCCATTAAAGGTCATCTTAGTTACACTCATAAAAATAAACTCAACGTTAGAAATATACCCCTAATGCTAGTTGATGAAGACACCCAACTCTTGAGTGTAGCAAAATGAGTCTAGTCCATATCAGAACAAGGAAATTGGACTAATACTGCTCTTAGAGATATGGCCACACATAAATTTGTGACCAATGATTATGCTAGAAAAGGGCATATTAGAGACCTGCAAGTCTCTACAAATACAATAGCCCAATCAACAAACCAGATAAATGACAGAGTTGCAGACATCTATGACCGTGTTGGAAAAACACATAACATAGTGATACAAAAAACTAAGGATTCTGCAAAAAATCATGAAGAACTGATGGAACAACTAAGAGAAGCCTTCTCATTCAACGGGAAAACTCTGTTAGAGATCAAGCAAAAATACACTACTCTCGACAAACCAATTACCCAATCTTTTATTCTCCCTCACTCTCTGATTTCTATTATTTCCCTTGTATATAAGCCCAAAGAAAAGTCTAGAGAAAAGAAATTCCCAATCCATTTTCCAAAAGAAGAACCAAATTCTTCTTCTTCTTCCATAAACCCCAATCTATCTCTGGTTTATGTCCAAAGACCTTCATATGAAAATATCCCACGCCATATGAATAGGTCGCTTGGACCTGATCTTCTAGGAAAAGGAAAGATGCTTGAATCCCAATCATTTGCAGAAGATTGGTTTCCTGAATGGAACATAGATGGCCTATCAGTAGGGAAAGTCCGACAACTATTGGACAAAATGTATGTCTCCTATAAAATCATGTGTATGAAAGGCAAAAGTGAGACAGAAGCATGCAAACATTTGATCTAGTGCTTCATAGGGACGTTAGGAAAATGGTGGGAAGTCATCTCCTCACCTATTATGATAACAAAAATGGAAGAAGAGGTACTAAGAGATGAACAAGGAGATGTTGTCTATCATCTCAATGGAACTCCTCAGAACAATATGATAGGAGCCCTCACCACACTAATTCTGGAACGTTGGTGTGGTACTGAAGAAGAATTGGCTGACAATCATGAAATGATATTAATGAATATCAAATGCAGAAAAATGTCAGAATATGAGGAATTCCACAAAGAATGGACTCAAATAATATTTGAGGTAAAAGTCAGTCAAAATATTTTATGGAAACAAGTATACCTTGCATAAATCCCTAGAAAGTTTGTAGAATATCTCAAAATGCAAGAGGTTTTCAAATTACCTTATGAGATGTATACTTGGGGAGAAATTTATTCTCTTATCACTAAAGCCCTAATTGGACTATGCATAAATATGAAAGTTCATAAGTATATCCAAAAATTGTCCCACCTACCTGATAGCAAATCTATTTGTGAGAAATATGGCCTATACCTCACAGATCCCACCAGAAGAAAGAAACATAAATTTAGGGCATTCAAAGAACAAAAACCTCCAAACCGAGGAAGATATAGACAAAAAACTCACTATTATGAGCCTGAGGACATTAAGCTGAAAACACATTCCAGCCAAGCAAGGAAACAAGTTCAATGCTGGATTTGTGGAAAAAATGGGCACATAGCAAGTTCTTGTCCAGAAGGGAAAAATTCGAGAATATCCAAAAGGAAAATATCGGAACAAAGGGCTAAAGAAGCACATCAGAAGGCCAGTATAGAAACAACACAATAACTAGCACATAGGGTTCACTGCAACAGATGTGGAGAAAATGACCACTTAACAAATCAATGCCCACATCATACTTTTGTCAAAAGAGAAGCAGTCCATCTAATTCATGAAGGATGTTGTTCTGAATCCATAGAGACTTCAGACTTTGAATTTAGCTCATCCGATGAAGAAATTATTCTAAATCATCAATGTAAGTGTAATAATCCAAATTTTTGTTCTTGCGAAGATTCTTCTGAATCGAATTTTGTATCCATCCCCCGAAGGCATAGAGAAAAAATAAAGATATGCATGTACCATATCATTGGAGATCAAGATGCCCAAATTTTAGCTCAAATAAAATCCTTGCCAGAAGGGGATATGAAAAAATCTTTACTTGAATCCTTTTTGAAAACTATGACAGCAGGACAGAAGCAAAGCAATCTAGAATCTTCCCACAAAGAAGGGATTAAGCCATTATTTCTAGAGGCTTCATTTGAAATAAATACCAGGTCTTTCATTAAGCACAACAAGGAAACCAAGTTGCAACATCCTTCACTCACAGACTTGGCAAAAGAGGTATTTTATCTAAAGAAGGAAGTTGTTGAACTCAAGCTAAAGATGAAGCAATATGAAGAGGTTTCTGAAGATTCATATAAAGTTGATTCATGGGAACGGAAAGAAATAAAATCCTTAAAAGACTAGGTGGAATCTCTTGCTCCACCACTAGAAGATGTACCAATTGAACCAGAAAGACATCCCCATGACTCAACCCATTTGCAAGGACTAAATGCTATGAAAATATTTCCTATCCAATTTCAAAAGTATCATGTCAAGATAAATCGAGAGATAAACACAAAAATGTTTTATGTAAATTCTTTGCTTGATACTGGATCATATATGAATCTCCTCAACAAAAATTTGATCCCTTGTAAATACTGCCTCCTTAGCAATTATTCTACCATTGGACTAGGGAATGTTTCTATAGATTTTTATTTTGAAGTTCCCAAAGGTGTTTTATGGTTTGACTAGTATGCTTTAGGAATGAAGTTTCTCTTGGTAGATCTGTCTGTACACTGCATTTTGGGAACTCCTTTTCTTGTTGCTGTTGAACCTCATGGATCCACCAGGACAACTCAAGGCCACCCAGCCTATTCCATCACGATTTCAAGCATAACAAAAGGATATCCACCTGTTAAAAAAATACTTTCCTTCATTTCAAAGCTGTATTAAAATATTGTGTTTTGTTCAAGACAACCTAAGAGTCTGGTCATTATCAATACATGGGATGATCTAAACAACAGGCCAGTGAAAATATTGACTGGGAAAATTATTCTCAAAACTGGGCTCCTCATTGGGAGTTAAGATGGTCTAAAGGAATTGAATTCGGTCTACCTGGATTCTCTTCTAACACAAGCATTCATGTAATACCTCCTCAACATCTTATAGGCAGAATGCATCAAGCTTCTACTCTTGCTTCTCAAGAAAAACTAATAGAAATGGGAGATATCACCAAACTAAGATCTACATTCAGAAGGTGGTTCTGTCAAAATTCTCAACAGTGGTGAGAGACTCCAGATCATTCTTATTTTATGATAAATCAAATGAGAGCATTGCAGTCTTGGCCCCAACAAGATCCTTCGCATCTTTCTCATCAAATAAATTACCATCAGTATCAATCCATGTGGGATCATATATACTTATGGAGTGACAGGTATAAATATTATTATTGCATGATCAATTTTTCTAGTCACTTCAGATCAAATACCAACCCTGAACTAGCCTGTCTTGAGACTTGGTGGAAAAAATTTGGGTTAAACCCAAGTGCAATACATCCATATGTATTGAATGTTGAACAAATGTTTCATTGTTTAAATCTTTCAAATAATGTTCATAGGCCTAATAAGATCTCAAGCATTGGCTATATGACAAACTTCATAAATGAGAAGCATCCTTGGGTTATCCGAGAAAATTATGTTCTCCAAGAAGAAGAAGACAACAATGAAGATCCAATGATGTACAGGGAGGTCTGCACTCAGCACTGGGACCCGTATCGTTTCAATCACTTTCATGATCAACCGGTGGAACAAAATGGTGGAACCCATCCACTTTCATGTCTTACTGGCCGACAGTGGGGCCAGTCCTTTCATGTCTTACTGGCCGACAGTGGTGTCAGTTGGTTTTCATGGATTTCCGTCATAAATATCCACTTTGTAATGTTTCAAATAAAAGTATCTTAGAAACCTAGATCACTTCTCTAGATTTTGGCATGGTTTGACCCGCATTTCTAAGATTCCTTAATACGTGGAAAGTAGATTTGAAATTTGGTCAGAAGGTTCTTGCATGTTCTCTCCACCAAATCTTAAAAGTAGATTTGATTCTAAGCAAATACTAAAGTGTCTTGTGTAGTCTTTTCATGAGAATGATTCTCTTCTCCAAAAAATTGTATATAAGGAGGTGAGAGGTTCATTTGAAAGGAGTCAGTTTTTGGAGTCAATTTGAGTCTGTAAGTACGAGTCTTCTAAGCTCCCTATCTTCGAGCTTTGGGTCTTTCTGATAGGTTGCTTTGATAAGCCTACATGATTCTGGCTCGGCCAGCACGAACCTAAAGTGGCATAAGCATTTAGTTTCAGTCTGTGTGTTTGTCTCTTGAGAGAAAGAGAAATCTATGCTCAAATTATGTATATCTATGCCATTCTGTCTCTTTTAATATTAATCAGCTTCCGCATATTATCTCTGAAAATTGTCTATTATCTTGTCTCTGTATTATGCTCTATTTGTTTTCCTACTATTGCAATTGTCTAGAGTTCACTGGAAGGTTATGCGAAAGTTCACTGGAAATCTTTGTGAAAGTTCACTGAGGGGATTATCGAAAGTTCACTTAGGTCCTGAATAGCATCTGCAGTAAGTCCTTCTAGGCAGGTGGCCACTAAGGGAAATTGTGGGCGTTGGGTTGTCCGAAGTTTCATGATGGGATATTTCTTGGGTTCACATAGGAGATTTTTCGGGTTCACATAGGTAATTTTCTGTGTTCATGCTGAGATTGCAAAAGTAAGTAGTCAACAAAGGCAGGAGACAAAGACAAGTTTTATCCAAGCTTCATTCTCCGTCGGAGGAAGCCTCTGAGTTACAAATGGAATCAGAGCCAACCACGTTTTCAACCCAGGTATGATAACAAACTTCTCTCTATGTTATATGTTTATTGGTATAATAATTAATCTTGAAAGCCTTATCAAGAGTCTCGGGCCTTTGTTCAGCTCTAGAATCTTTTGTTGTATTTGACTTTGGTTAAGTTGATCAATAATATTTAACTTAGACTGCTTATTTTTCAATTCCTCTATCTTGAGTGTCTTACTCTGGAATGTGTAAACCAGAGAATAAATATTGGGGGAAGATACAAAATGAAGTTGGACATAGAGTTTTGATCCTTTTATTGGTGAGGGAATGTTGATATAATACCCAGAGGTTCCATTTGACAATTTTGTAGAACCATGAGGCTCAACTGTAGCAAAAAAGGGAGTTCCGAGAATACAGGCTACATGAATGTTTGTAAGAATTTTTTTTAAAGATAGGCAGTGATGCTTGAAACATAGAATTGCCTCAGGGACTTCATAGAAGATCTGTGTTGGCAAATTTCCTAATCCAATAGCACTCATTTGTGTCTTATGCCAAAATTGGATGGGAATGATATCTTTATTCAAAAGGTTGAGGTCAAACCCTATGTCTAACAAAGTCTTGAGTTTGAATAATTTTCCTTTGATCTTGATATCTAAGAGGACATGAAACTTTTGATGATGAATGGTGAGGATTTTTGTAACCTTGCTTTCTTGTTCTGTGCCCTGACCTTCTTGCTCTATTTGTGCCTTGATTTCCTTCTTAAGATTTCCAATTTCTCTCTCTAAGTCGGAGATGGAAATAGTCTGTACAGGGAAAGAAACCGAGGCGACTGGGAGAGAGCGCAAAGCAGGGGTATAAGAAGATTTTAGGGCCATTGACCTTTTGTGAAAAGCAACAAGAATTTGTTGTTGGGATTTCCATTCATAAAATGAAATCCAAACATTGTTCTTGGTCATATATTCTTGCCAATCTATTGATAAGGCCAATTTTTCTTTGTCTGAGATAGATTTGGAGAATCTTTCAGCATCAGGTTGGGTAAACAGATCCCAATTCAACATAGCTTTCATCCATTCTTCTTTTACCAATTGTTTCTGGCACCCACTCATTAATGAAAGGAACTTTCTTATTTCTGGTACCACTGTTCTCTTGATGTCTTTTGGGATATTATTCACAACATATCTTTGAGAAATATCAAGAGGATAAGCTTATGTTATAACAATAATGTGGGGTTCATGTGGAAAAGGAAAATCAGAACATTGTGGATGGGGACAAGGCTTTTTTGGTGTAGATCTTGTGGGAGGAAGATTCGTCCTAGGATTATGATGTCTATGTTCAAGATGGATCTGTTCATTCTGTGTGTGTGTGGGTAGTGTTGAGAGTGTTACTAATTTAGCACAATCTAAACACTGAATAGAGTAATATACTTGTCCTAATGAGGAAGAAAGGGGTTGGAGTGAGGGATGCAAACATAAGGGTGGAGTTGATATAGAAGAAACAAAAGGGAAGTCATCTTTGAGGTATGAATGTTGAGGAGTAGGGAAATAGATGATTGTAGAGGAAGATGATTCTTGGATGTTTGCAGAAGTTATAGATCGTGGTACTGGAAATCGAGGAGTGTCAATGACCCAATTTTCGGGAAAAGAGAGATTTTTCCATTAAATAATCTGATGTTCCATTTTTTGATTCAGAGGGTCAGTAATAACTAGGGTACTAGATTTGGATGTCTGACTGGGAGAATTCATTACTGCATGATACAAAGTGTTTGTATGCCAAAAAAATACTCTAGTTTGGATGGAAATGTTTGTCCTGGTCTGGCACATATCAAATCCAGTGGTACAGATATGGAGTTTAAGAATATCTGCAAGGTTTTCATCAACGGTATATATAGAGAAGTTTGGGAAACAATCAAAATATACAAGGCCATTGGATAAAGGAGCAACAATGCATCCTATTAAGGAATCCGTGAACTTATTATGTGTCATATCTCAGACAGTACACAGAGCATAAGCATCTATCCCTTTGTGTACTAAAGGATTGATTCCAATACGTATACAGCCAAAATGTAGATAGTTTGTTTTGTGTTTCTTTGCTTCAGTTTGGATTTCTTTAACATTGATTAAAGAAATGGTTTGGCTAACATCACTATTTTGCTGTATACAGATAATTGATTCTTTAACAATGACTCTGGACACAGCATGAAGGTGGAACATACTTATGTCATTATAGACTTGGCTTGGAGAGATGGCGAGTAATTTCCACGCAACTTGTGGTTGAGACTCAATGGCTTCAATACTTGCATGGTTTAGATAGTGGATGTTGTTGCCATAAAACATAGAGCTTAGATTGGTTGTAGAATTTCTTCCCGAAGTACGCTCTTCTTCAACATTTTGAATATCTTGAAAAGATACAGATCTATCCATAGTGAAAGTAATAACTATTACTACTCAGAAAAGAAGGTCGTTTAATTCTAGTTCTTCGCACCAGAGTGAAAAAATGTTGAATAAGCTCCTGGCCAATTGCTCAGGCAATAACTAGTTAGAACTTGGAAAGTCGCAGAAGTGTAAACCTTGTCTTTCAAAGGCCCGAGACTTCTAATACGTCTTTCAGAAAGTCACAAGAGTGGAAACCTTTTCTTTCAAAGGCCCAAGACTCTTGATACAACTTTCAAGATTAATTATTATACCAATAAACATATAACAGAGAGAAAAGTCTATTATCATACCCAGGTTGAAAACGTGGTTGGCTTGAAGTATGATACCATTTGTAACTCAGAGGCTTCCTCCGGCGGAGAATGAATCTTGAATAAAACTTGTCTTTGTCTCCTTCCTTTGCTGACTGGTTCCTTTTGCGATCTCAGCATGAACCCATAAAATCACCTATGTGAACCCAAAAAACCTCCTATGTGAACCCAAGAAAGATCCCAGCATGAACCTTCGGACATCCCAATGCCCAAAATTTCCCTTACTGGCCACCTGCCTAGCGAGACTTACTACAGACACTATTCAAGACCTAAGTGAACTTCCGATAATCCCCTCAGTGAACTTTCCCAAAGATTTCCAGTGAACTTTTGCATAACCTTCCAGTGAAATCCAGACAATCGCAATAGTAGGGAAACAGATAGAGCATAATATAGAGACAAGATAATAGACAATTTTCAGAGATAATCTGTGGAAGATGATTTATATTAAAAGAGACAAAAATGACATAGATATACAGACTTTGAGCACAAATTGCTCTTTCTCTCAACAGATAGACATACAGACTGAAACTAAATGCTTTTTCCACTTTAGGTTCGTGTTGGCTGAGCCAGAATCACGCAGGCTTATCAGCAAGCTATCATAAAGACCCAAAGCTCGAAGAGAGCGAGCTTAGAAGACTCGGACTTACAGACTCAAATCGATTCCAAAAACTGACTCCTTCAAATGAACCTCTCATCTCCTTATATACAATTTTTTGGAGAAGAGAATCATTCTCATGAAAAGACTAGACAAGACACTTTACTATTTGCTTAGAATCAAATCTTCTTTTAAGATTTGGCGGTGAGAACATGCAAGAACCTTCCGACCAAATTTCAAATCTACTTTCCTCATACTTAAGGAATCTTAGAAATGCTGGTCAAACCACACCAAAATCTAGAGAAGTGCTCTAGGTTTCTAAGATATTTTATTTAAATCATCATTATATACAAAGTGGAATTTATAATGAAAACCCACGAAATACGACTGACACCACTGTCGGCTAGTAAGACATGAATAGACATGACTTAATCATTTTCGATGTGGGTATGGAATCTTTCTTCATAATTGAGAGTGTCCGACATTTTGTTGTAGATTTTCCAAATGATAAAAGGTTGGCCATTTATCATTTGTACACTGGTTTTAGCCTTAGTTGTCCATTGAAGATGGTTGAAGATGAAATGACACAAGATTTCCCCATCATTTGGTCCATTTCTAGAAAAGGATTTGAACATATTGTAGAGGAGATAAAAAGTTGCATATAGAAGATAAAGTTGTTGGGTCTACTGCACTTTTATTAAGATCAAAATCTTTCAACCAATCTGCAAGCCAACTTGGAGGTCTTCCTTCTGTGGCAGTGTTTACATTTCCAAATTTGACAAGTGCCAAGAAATCTTCTTTCTATATGAAATCCCACCATAATGTTTTGTAATGAGAATAATCATAGTCGCTGCTAGGGAAGTATAAGGATTGGTTTCTTTCTAGCCAATGGCATAGTAATCTAGGTCTTTGGAGGCAGAAGTATTGTTGGTTAAAACCTTGGTTATTCCTGATATACCAAATGAGATCCATGTCATGAAAAATACTAGAGAGAGCATCTTGTTCTTCAACAGCCTTTTGTGAAGCTCTCGAAATGACAGGAATTAAAACATTAGAACTTTGCTTGTTGTGAACTTCTGGAACTAGTCTTGAACAATGGAATTGATTTGTGGGTGATATCAATTTTGTACTTCTTAATTCCCAATGAGGTTTCCAGTTTGATGAGTATTGTTCCCAACTCAATGTATCCGGAATAGTTGCTAGGATTTCAGATCCATTTCTCAATTGGACAGAGATAATCATAGAGACTTGTTGAAGGTGTTCTCTACTTAAAAAGTTTGGGATACAATTTATGGTGCCTTTAATATGTTCTATGGAAAAATCAAAATTGCTAAACAGGGCTTGCCACCTAGCAAACATGGCATCACTGGGAGTTTTTATCTCTTTGTTAAGAACTTTATTCATAGCTGCAACATCAGTTCTTAGCAGAAATTTATTATATATAAGAAATATTTTAAACTTATGGATAACATTTAGAGTTTCTTTTATTTCTTTATCTAAGGAAGAATAATTCTTTTCACTAGCTTGCCAGATCCCAGAAGCAAACTGAACTATTTCTTCCCTTTTCTTACCCTCTTATTTTCTGACTTGCTTAAGGATGGCTCCCCAACCAAGATTGCTAGCATCTGTTTCAACAATTTTAGGAAGATCAATGTCAGAGATATAAAGCAATGGGAGTGTCTTTTCTTTGGACTTAATATTTCTGACAACTTGTGAATGTGCTTTGTCCATGGCGTTGGATCTTTCTTTAACCTGTCATTCAATAATTTACGATCCTGAGCATATCCTTTATAAAAATGACTAATATAATTTAAGCTTCCAAGAAATCTTTGGAGTTGGACTTTGTCAGTAATCTTATCTGGAAACTTATCAACAAATTCAACGGCATGGGTTTGCAGGGTTAATTCACCATTCTGAATGATATGGCCAAGATACTTGACTTCAGTTTTGAAAAGTTCAAGTTTTTTCTTTGAGAAAACTAGTCCTGCTTCTTTGACAACTTGCATGAATTTCTTAAGATGTTTGAAAAGTTTCTCAACAGAGGAAGAGAATACAAGTATGTCATCAATATAAACAATAATCCAGTCGAAATAAGGTTTCAAAGTGTTATCCATAACTCTTTGAAATTTTGCTGGAGCATTTTTTAAACCAAAGGGCATGACATTCCATTCATAATGTCCTGCCAGAACATTGAAAGTTGTTTTGAATTTGTCTTCTTCTTTAACTGCCACTTGCCATAATCCTGATTTCAAGTCAAATTTAGAAAAATTCTTTGCTCCAACAATCCTAGTTACCAAACTTGTCTTGTTTGGAATAGGATAGGTATCATCAGCTAGCATTAATCCTAGTTACCACAAATCTGGGAATTCCACAGAGTTGTTCAGAATGTTTATTAGCATAGAATCCACAACAATTCCATGGACTAATGGATTCTTTGATAAGTCCTTTGTGAAGTAAGATTTTGACTTCTTCTAAACATAGCCTTTGATATTCATCATTCATTGGGATGGCTATGATTTTTCAAGGTTTTCCCCCATAGGCATCTTTATATGGAAGTGTGACTTCATGTTTTTTCTGATGCTAGAAAGAAGTTGGATTTTCAGAGCATATTTGATCTTCAAATTCTTTTTTCATCTCTAGAATCTTTTTTTGTATTTGACTTTGGTTAAGTTGATCAATAATCCTTAACTCAGACTGCTTATTTTTCAATTCCTCTATCTTGAGTGTCTTACTCTGGACTGTGTCAACCAGAGAAGAAATCTTCGGGGAAGATACAAAAGGAAGTTGGACAAAGATTTTTGATCCTTTTGTTGGTGAGGGAATGCTGATATAATACCCATAGGTTCCATTTGACAATTTTGTAGAACCATGAGGCTCAACTCCAGCCAAAAACGGAGTTTTGAGAATACAGGCTACAGGAATGTTTGTAAGCAGAAATTTTAAAGATAGGCAGTGATGCTTGAAACATAGAATTGCCTCATGGACTTCATAGAAGATCTGTGTTGGAAAATTTCCTAATCCAATAGCACTCATTTGTGTCTTATGGAAAACTCGGATGGGAATGATATCTTTATTCAAAAGCTTGGGGTCAGACCTTATGTCTAACAAAGTCTTGAGTTTGAATAATTTTCCTTTGATCTTGATATCTAAGAGGACATGGAACTTTTGATGATGAATGGTGAGGATTTTTGTAACCTTGCTTTCTTGTTCTATGCCCTGACCTTCTTGCTCTGTTTGTGCCTTGATTTCCTTCTTAAGATTTCCAATTTCTCTCCCTAAGTCAGAGATGGAAATAGTCTGTACAGGGCAAGAAATCGAGGTGACTCGGAGAGGGCACAAAGCGGGGGTATAAGAATATTTTAGGGCTATTGACCTTTTGTGAAAAGCAGGAAAAATTGGTTGTTGGTTTTTCCATTCATAAAATGAAATCCAAACATTGTTCTTGGTCATATATTCTTGCCAATCTATTGATAAGGCCAATTTTTCTTTGTCTGAGATAGATTTGGAGAATCTTTCAGCATCAGGTTGGGTAAACAGATCCCAATTCAACA
>ML802769.1:63136-81880 GCA_009831015.1 Picea engelmannii
TCTTGGTCATATATTCTTGCCAATCTATTGATAAGGCCAATTTTTCTTTGTCTGAGATAGATTTGGAGAATCTTTCAGCATCAGGTTGGGTAAACAGATCCCAATTCAACATAGCTTTCATCCATTCTTCTTTTACCAATTGTCTCTGGCACCCACTCATTAATGAAAGCAACTTTCTTATTTCTGGTACCACTGTTCTCTTGATGTCTTTTGGGATATTATTCACGACATATCTTTGAGAAATAGCAAGAGGATAAGCTTATGTTATAACAATAATGTGGGGTTCATGTGGAAAAGGAAAGTCAGAACATTGTGGATGGGGACAAGGCTTTTTTGGTGTAGAGCTTGTAGGAGGAAGATTCGTCCTAGGATTATGATGTCTATGTTCAAGATGGATCTGTTCATTCTGTGTGTGTGTGGGTAGTGTTGAGAGTGTTACTAATTTAGCACAATCTAAACACTGAACAGAGTAAGCTACTTGTCCTAATGAGGAAGAAAGGGGTTGGAGCGAGGGATGCAAACATAAGGATGGAGTTGATATAGAAGAAACAATAGGGCGATCATCTTTGAGGTATGAACATTGAGGAGTAGGGAAAGAGATGATTGCAGAGGAAGAGGATTCTTGGATGTTTGCAGAAGTTATAGATCATGGTACTAGAACTCGAGGAGTGTCAATGACCTAATTTGCGGGAAAAGAGAGATTTCCCCATTGAATAATCTGATGTTCCATTTTTTGATTCAAAGGGTCAGTAATAACCACGGTACTAGATTTGGATGTCTAATTGGGAGCATTCATTACTGCAGGATACATAGTGTTTGTATGCCGAAAACATCCTCTAGTTTGGATGGAGATGTTTGTCCTAATCTGGCACATATCAAATCCAGTGGTACAGATCTAGAGTTTAAGAATATCTGCAAGGTTTTCATGAAAGGTATATACATAGAAGTTTGGGAAACAATCAAAATATACAGGGCCATTGGATAAAGGAGAAACAATGCCTCCTATTAAGGAATCAATGAACTTATTATGTGTCATATCTCGGACAGTACACAGAGCATAACCATCTATCCCTTTGTGTACTAAAGAATTGATTCTGATACGTATACAACCAAAATGTAGATAGTTTGTTTTGTGTTTCTTTGCTTTATCTTGGATTTCTTTAACATTGATTAAAGAAATCGTTTGGCTACAATCACTATTTTGTTGTATACAGCTAACTGATTCTTTGACAATGACTCTGGACACAGCACAAAGGTGGAACATACTTAAGTCATTATAGACCTGGCTTGGAGAGATGGTGGGTAATTTCCATGCAGCTTGTGGTTGAGACTCAATGGCTTCAATACTTGCATGGTTTAGATAGTGGATATTGTTGTCAGAAAACATAGAGCTTAGACTGCTTGTATAATTTCTTCCCGAACTACTTTTTCTTCAGCATTTTGAATATCTCGAAAAGATATAGATCTATCCATAGTGAAAGTAATAACTATTATTGCTCAGAAAAGCAGGGCGTTTAATTCTAGTTCTTTGCACCAGAGTGAAAGAATGTCGAATAAGCTCCTAGCCAACTACTCAAGCAATAACTAGTTAGAACTTGGAAAGTCACAGAAGTGGAAACCTTGTCTTTCAAAGGCCCGAGACTTCTAATACGGCTTTGAGAAAGTCGCAAGAGTGGAAACCTTATCTTGCAAAGGCCCGAGACTCTTGGTACAGCTTTCAAGATTAATTATTATACCAATAAACAAATAACAAAGAGAGAAGTCTGTTATCATACCTGGGTTGAAAACGTGGTTGGCTCTGATTCCATTTGTAACTCAGAGGCTTCCTCCGTTGGAGAATGAAGCTTGAATAAAACTTGTCTTTGTCTCCTGCCTTTGCCGACTGATTCCTTTTGCAATCTCAGCATGAACCCAAAAAATCACTTATGTGAACCCAAAAACCTTCTATGTCAACCCAAGAAAGATCCCAGCATGAACCTTCGGACAACTCAACGCCCAAAATTGCCCTTAGTGGCCACCTGCCTAGAGGGACTTACTATAGATGCTATTCAGGACCTAAGTGAACTTCCAGTAATCCCCTCAGTGAACTTTCGCAAAGCTTTCCAGTGAACTTTCACATAACCTTCCAGTGAACTCCAGACAATCACAATAGTAGGCAAACAGATAGAGCATAATACAGAGACAAGGCATTAATTACAGATTCTTGTTAACCAAGAGATAAACCATATCATGATATCGACTATTGGGTTGATGATACAAAGATAAACTCCACATCTCAACTACTACAATGGTCTGAACTATAATGACAGGATAGGTAACAAGCACTTAGCAAAACCTTATATAGATAGCTTGAATGATGGATGCAACTAATATTAATCAAACTATTATTCGTAAGCATTAATATAGGTGAAAGCATCCATACTCCTTCCCCAACCTTGTCTGACTTAAGAGTAAATAGGCAACGCCCTTAACTACAACTAAAACCCAAGTCATAAGTTTTTTTTTTATTTAAAACAATTTAAAAAGTTGTAAAATTCCAACGGATGATTTCTGGAGGGTAGCACAATTACTAGCCGTTCTACGATCCTAATTGCTCTAGCTCCCGAGGTTCTGGGATAGATGAGACAACAACCACAACGAGTCTCGGTCCGGCAAAAAAAAGCTACATGGTGGGTCATCCTCGTTCAGACCAACGTTCATGAAGGCAGAATTGCTAGCGATTATGTTCGAGCCCAGAGAATGACAGAAGGGAGAGTGACTAAACTGCACCGAAAGGAAGGCGATCGTAACCATCAAAGTAGTTATTGCATCCGCGAAATAAGGCAGAATTCGGTCAACGGACGGTTGCCATAGCAGAAAAATCTTTGTAAGTTACGAAAACGTTAGTTTCACACAGTGACAGGCTGGGAGTCGCTGGAAGGAAACACCCTGAAGGGAGGTTGCTGCAGGAGAAAACGGAAGGGGTTTTAGACAGAATTCCCAGATTTCAAACTCGTTAGAAGAGAAATGCTCCAGATGATCTACTGAAATTTCGTTTTAGCCAAAAACGCCACCGTAAACTGGCGGAGAGTAGAGGAACCAAAAGCTGAAAAGAAGGGTGATAATCGCTGAGCAACTTCCACGACAACGTGGCGTACTGAGGGGAAAAAAATTGCAGAAAAAGAGCAGAGAAAACCTTTTTATAACGCAGAGGTAATCATATCCAAGCGTTGGCGATTTTGTTTTGCTTGAAGCAGAGATGCTGGCTGGAAAAAGGGGCAGAGTATATGAAGTAAGAAAAACGTTGGGCCAGACTACCCATGCCAGTCGCTGGTAAAAGGGAAAACGCAGAGATGGAGATGCAAGTCGTTGATTTTAAGGAGAAATTTTGTTGAGCAAAGGTGGAGACGCAGAGACCGTAGCTTCCCCAAACGCAGAGAAGGGACTCTGCAAAATGCAGTGCCATCCTACAAGAAACGTGAAGCCAAACATCATACAGGAACGCAGAGGACAGTTATGCAAATGTTGGGCCTTTACCGTCAAGGCGACCTTGGACAGTAATGCAAATGTTGGGCCTTTACCGTCAAGGCGACCTTGGACAGTAATGCAAATGTTGGGCCTTTACCCTCAGGAACGCAGAGGACGGGATAAAGGCGTTTGGCCTTTACCCTCAAGAAGATGTTAAAACACTAATCATAAGTTAGTTGGTTAGTTAAGTTAACAGTTATATGACAGTTATGGTCTTTTGTATTATATATGTACATCTATGTACATGATTATTTTACAGAAGCATTGATGAATAGAGTATGCCTTTTCTGTCATTGTTTAGCTATCTCTGTTCATCATGGTTTCTTGATTGCTTCTATTATTTCCATTATATTTCTGCTCTTTTCTTCATTATGAATCTAACAGAGGTATCATAGCTAAAGCTCGATGTTGATTGTTATGGTGATTGAATAGCTTATCAGAGCCACAGTGAGGAGAAGATGATGGTTGATCGATCTGTCGGTGAGTGAAGAAGAGCCGCCAAAAAAACAAAAAAAAAGTCACGGGAGAGCCAAAAATCCCAGAGGGTTTATGTTTCACTGCACCAGAAAGAATTTCATTGAACTTAACAAGAATATAAGCATAAGTTCAAGCTTGTACAGGACAATTTTCAGACGCAAACCCTAATCTGAGCCTAAGAAGCAGAGAACTTGTGATATGATTGGAACGAGATTTAATAAAGCTTCTTTCCTCAATGAGTGATCTACATTGCGCAACATAAAAAGTAGGACGAAATTGGTTGTTTTACACAGAGGAATAATGGAAGATCTTTGAAGAAAAAGACGTCATAGATTGAAGTTAAGTCGGGGGCTTATTGTTTGCTTAAGAAAGTTGCCGCATGGAAATGACAACATATTTTAATTTGTCATTGGGAGAGAAGAGTTATTCGCTGAACACGTTGAGTGAGGGACGAAATTCATAGTGCTGGAGGTAATGTGGCCATCGTGGAGGTTCGTGGTTGTTTGCCTGTATTTTTGCACTACAGAAATATTATCTCTCTGCACGACGAAGATAAATCGGAGCAGCCTTCGGTCTGTGGATGTGATGTAGACCAGAAATCGGAATAGGTTTCACATCACCTGATCGTTCGATTCTCTTAAATTGTTGAGGATGTTGATATGCAGATTGACGGTTCTTGAAACAAATTCCCACATAACCCCGCAGAATTCATGAAAAAGAACTGTCAACAGATTAGTTGTCCAACTGCTCATCAAGAGTTTAGTTTAGAATTCGAATTTATCAAGCGGCTCATTCAACGTTGGAGTTTTTGGTAAAGGGTCAAGCTTGCACGGAATATGCGTAGAACGATTGAACGGAATCTTGAACGAATGACTGTTTGGCTGGAAATGAATGATACATCAAAGAAGTTGAGGTAATACTTTCATGTGACTTTTTATATTTAAAAGTGATTACTTTATATATCAAAGGAAACAAACAAAGCTTCAAAGAAAGTCAAATCTTGGAAAGAGTGGCTATAAAGTCTCATCAAATCTCAATTGTATTAATTGTAACATGAGAGAGCTTGGGAATTAATTTTAAAGTTAGCCATAGTTATGGGGGTAAAAGCCATTGTTGAGAGGAAGCATTGGATTGTTTTCAAAATAGTTGTTGTTTGCATAAAATATTGTTTTATGAAGGCTGTAGTTTTATGCAAGATTTAAAAAAATAAATTTAGAGTGATAAGTCATATACCTTGCAATATCCTTTAAAATATTTTGGAGTGATAAGTCATTAAGTTTATTTAAAAAAAGAAGGTGTATTTCAAGAAAACATGAGTTATAAGAATGCTTGCAAATGCACAATCGTTTAATTGTTTGTAATTGGAGTTATAAGGGTTTGTTATTTATTTGAAAGACTATTTGTAAAGGTGTTATAAGGAGTTTTTTGGAAGGAGTCTTCTTTGACCTACCTGAAATTAAATAAGGGGGTCTGTCTTAGGATCTTTATGTGCGTCGTCATTGGTTATCCTTGGCAGCATTCATGCAACGATCGCTCTTGGCATGCACAATAGGATACAAAATTGATTTTTTTTGGCATCAACAAACATCTCTCTTCCATATTCTGCATAATGGCAAGAATTGAAAAACTATTTACAATATTGCGCACATTAATTAACTCAACTACATAATCTACAATTGCAATAAACAAGTGCACTCTTAGTACAGTGATTACCTGTTTACAAGTAACACACAAGAAGATTGATATGTTCAAACATCAAAACAAGTTGTTGTCTGATGAGTTAAGTTTGCTTCGACACCAACAATGTGATTACAACAACCAAAATGGCATCAAGGATGAAAATAATGAAGACATTTAGTTGACTAGTGATGACAGTCATAAACATGAAGATGAGTTGAATAAAGTCCCTATGTCATAAAAAGTTGCGGATAAATGTATTGTTCGACCATGGGAAGAATTGCGATTTAAACGAAATCGATATGGACTAGGATATGTACAGGATGTTGACAACCTTTTTCATTTTCCTAATTATAGCGAACCTGTTTGCTTTGTGAGTGGAGGTTTTTTAAATGATGATAAGACGACAGAGATTGCGGATATTGGTAAGGAACAGGTACAGGATATAGTTGATGATGATGTTGCTAATCGGTAGGATAAAGAACCCATACAGTGAAAACACTGTCACCAGTTTGGCCATGATAAGTAAAACTGTTTTGATCTTCACCCATGCAAATTTTGTGGGAAGACAAATCATCCATCAGTAAGGTGTCAAAAGCGCAAGAAAAAATAAATTCATTTTGAATGGTTAGGGAATTGGCGTTGGTGTTTGGAAGCCAATTTATTGGAGCAGTCTTATCACTGGATTTATACACAAGTACAATCGTACTTGATTGGAGATATTTCTACAGTTGATGGACATGAATGTTTTTCAAGATTTGCTGATTTAGGGTATGATCAGGGCCCAATTGATGTAGTCTTCTAAGTTGAAGATCGAGTCTTCAGACTCTGCTGGAAGACAATTTGATGTGTTGGATCTCTTCTTGGCCATACTTGCGAATGACAGTCAAGGGAATTGGAACCACTTGTCCCTGATAGGGGGGAAATCTATTTGAGTCAGGTTCCAAGTTTTATTTTGAGTCAGGTTCCAAGTTTGATTTAGAGCCTGTGAACAGATGATCAAGTATGCAACCTAGTTCTTGGTATGCAGTCTTGTTCTTGAACATATTGTTGTTGATATGGTTTGTGGTCAGCTTAAAACCACCAATTGAGCAGAAGACATGAACTTTTGCTTGTTACATTTTCATATTTTTGAGCCTTGAGCTCTTGTTAGTTTATGGTCAACTTAAAACCATGCCATTTAGTAGAAGAAATCATCTTCTGCTAGACATTCGGTTTGTGGTCATCCTAAAACCACCAGATTGGTTTGTGGTCATCCTGAAACCACCAGATGAGTTTGTGGTCAACCTTAAACCACCAATTTAGTAGAAGACATCAACTTCTGCTATTTTTTTTTTGAGTTCAGAGAGCATCTTCAGTCAACCATTTGAATATTCGCCTGACACATGTGATTGTCAAGTAGTGGTAGTTTTTCAGAAAAGAACGAACTTATGATTAAGGGGGGATGTTAAAACACTAATCATAATTTAGTTGGTTAGTTAAGTTAACCTAATTGTTATACAGTTACATGACAGTTATGGTCTTTTGTATTATATATGTACATCTATGGACATGATTATTTTACACAAACAAGGTCGAGGTACGCTTACCAGTCGTGATCCATACCCCTTCTGTGCCATTTATTTTATAGAATTCTTCTTAGTAACACTTTCATTTGCACATTAAGTTTGTTTTATTAAAAATTATATTCTCCCCCGTACACTTGTCACTCGATCCCTTAGTTGCACCAGAATTTCATTTAATTAATTAATTTAATTTGACAATTTCTCTTTATTCCCTCACATTCCCTTAATGAGGAACGTCTTTCTTAAAACTTAGTTGAGTTCTAAATAGGAAATTTCTCTAGACTAGATTCCTTTCTATGTTCCACATTTCTTTTGCAATTAATTTCCATTTTCTATCTAAGTTCCAAATTAGTATGTCTTTGCACATATTAGTAATAAATTTTTCGATAATTTAATTCTCCATTAAATTCTAAATTTGATTTTTCTTCACCCCCCTTTATTAATTTCTTAATTATCTTTTAGTCCTCATATCATACTTAGACATAGGATTTAATTTCAACTAGGCTTAGCAATTTTTTTTAAAGGGGAAATTATAATTAATAATTTTACTTATACAACATTTATTTTAAGGCTAACTATGTCAACATAAAATATTGTTTTCTAGGCACCTAGGTTCATTGACTCACCAGTGTTAAAAATTGCGACGTGCCCCTCAGGATGCACTATGTACTCCAAGGGTGCCACTCATATTTATTCATGTTTCATTCATGCGACATGCCCTTCAAGACGCACTACGTGCTCAAACGATGCCACTCACCTTTTCACTAAATTTGGTTGATGTCTAACCCTTGGAGTCAAAACTCCGTCAGGCGACCTTGTGGGAGACTAAGGGCCTCTAAGTAATAAGGACCATGGCTTATTGCGCGACCCTTAGAGTATTCGTGAGCGACTGTCTCAGTCTTCCCTCATGGCTATGTGGATCTATCGAACTATGTAATCGTAAACCTATAGTTCGAGCCACAACGAGAGTGCTAGTAAGCTATGGTGAGGTTGTTTCCACACCTTTCCCTCAATATCTCTGGTTGTCGTGCATGGTCCATTTAATCCTAATGTAAGTCTGATTAGCAAGCAATCACCAGCCTGCATCCATCGACGAAACATGTCAACAATCCATAAGAAACATCATAATATACCCAGTCATATGTCACATATGAAATAACATAAATACTTAAACCATATACAATCCACTCCCTGACTCGATCCAGAGTCCAAGGAGGTCCATCAATGCCATCAATCTATCTAGAGTTCCACACAATCAGGAGAAACTAGTCAATAACACCTGTCTATATATAAATAGCATAACATAACATTATAATCCACAATCTGATCATCATAATCCATAAGCAAAGTAGGAAATCATATAATGAACTGGATTAGTTGCACGTAAGTGTCCTTAAGGAATAAGTCACATCAGGTGCGTGCAAGATCGGGATGCTACAAAAACATTACCTCCATCATACCTTTCATATTCACATAACCACTCCATGTGGGGAGTTGTATGAAAGGATGCAGCCGAGTCAACCATCCATGTCTCATGATCTACATGTGTGCTTGAAGAAGCCAAGTACACTTCTCCTCCTTCTTCCTTGGAGCTATTTTCTTCTGTAGAAGGAGCATCTTCAGATCCCTTCACTCTCTCAATGCTTCTGGATCTACATTTCTTCTTGTAGTGCCCTTATTTTCCACATCTCCAACATACCTTTACAAACTTTGCGAGAGATTTAAAAATACCCTTAGACTTATATCTCCCACTTGAGGACTTAGATCTATTTATTTCCTGGGAGAGTTCTCTTGCAAATAATTCATCTGTGCTATTTCCTTCCATGTTATTTTGTCTCATCTCCTCCAACAACAATGATGAGACCACATCATTGAATCTCAAGGTAGTTTCATTACTACCTATGGCCACAACCAGACTATCCCATTAGTCTAGTAAAGAGCACTGTAAACTAATACACTTATTTTCATCTAAAATTTTAATCTCAACAGATAATACTTGACATACCACAGTATTGAAGGAGTTTAGATGCTCTGTAATTGAGTCTCCATCTCTCATCCTCAGGTTATACAATTTATTGACCTTGGACTAGTACTGATACAAATCCCCCAACTTATCCCTTAATGTATTGGTTGTAGCTTCCCCTGACACATTCAATAAAACTTAATCCAAGAGACACAATCGGATTGTGCTCTTCGCCTTTTGATCCAAGTTTTTCCAGTCATCTGTTCACATTCATGTAGATGAAGTACTTGAATCTACCGCGATCCATTTATCTTTGTCTACCAACAGATATTCCATCTTCATCTTCCATAGATCAAAACTTTTCCCATTAAATTTATCGATCTCTATTTTTGAACTTCTCACCATTTCTTTTCACCTGAAGAATAAATATCGCAGATCTTAGTCCTGAGCTAAACCCCTGACCACAAAATCATCCCCCTAAAGCTAGTAATTGTTCTAATACCAAATGTAGATTTTAACCTTGTACAATTATTTATTGCAAACATATTTTCAATAAAAGAACATAAAATATACAATAGAGAATACACACATTACATAGATATTGTTCCCCTGGAAACCCAAACATGGAAAACCAACATATTCTATATTCATACCCACATACATTGTTTACAATAAAATATACATATATGATCCTGTATAATCGAAAACCCTAATCCAATAACCCAGATTAGTAAACAAATTTAATTCCTTAACCGGAAATAAAAAACCATTGGTGAAAATCATGTGCTGAAAACCCGCCCAAAAACGGACGAAAAAAAATACCAAAAACTTTTTTGGGGGGCACTGCCTCTGAAACCCTGTGTAGGGGGGATCCTACCACCTTACGACCCCTTGGACATGGAGGATCCACCCCCCTATGACCCCTCGGGAAATGGGGCACTCCACCCCATCTAACCCCCCAGAGGGGGGCCTAGCAACCCCCCCCTCTTACCCCCCTACGTGTCTAACACAACGTAGATACTAGTTCTAACCATACAAATAATATAACACATACCCAATAATATATTCTTGGAACACTAGGAAGCTAGTCATAAGTGTCATCTCAATTATTCTCTCCATTCCCTTCAACGATAAGTGGAAGGACTCCAAATATCTATAAATTCCCATCAACCTGCATTTTTCCTCTTCACGGTAGTGGTAGTTGATAATAAGAAAAGTGAAGAAAAAATTCAATCAATGGGGAGCTCAATGGTTAATCCCAATGGAGTGTTTTATACTTATTAAATCAGTCCCTTCCACTCTCCAAATATATCAGTTCTTAGTCATACTCACCCCAAAAGGGATCGCCTCTTAGCTAGCTCAAAACTTTGCAATTTTATGTGGAAAGGGGAAAGGTCAATACAAAGTAACTTCATTTGGTTAATTTGACAACTGTCCAAGCATAAAAACCAATGGATGAATTGGAATCAAATATCCCATTATGATAAAAACAAATTTCTTGGGAGAAAAACTTCTTTGGAGGATTATTACTGGGAAGTACGAATGGTGGAAAAAGGTCTCGAATAAAAAAATAATTGGAAGGGCCTAGAAAAATAAGTTTGGACTTCCTCCTAGCCTCTTAGGAAGGATATCCCATCTGAAAATTTCTCAAATATTCTCAACCCACCTTAATTTGCAATCTAACTTGGATCCATGGAAATGGAAAGAACATAATATATGGAAAGAGAATATAATGGGTCAGACACCTTTATCATCTTTCTCAGATATTTTCCCACTTCAACACTAGCTACGACAACAAAATAAATTCACTCTATTTGACATCCCCTCCCAAAAAACCTCTAGTACATGGTATGGTTTGAACTTTGGTCAACCACCAGTCCATCTTTTCCATCTTATTAGTTTACTTGAATATTCTTTGATATTTTATGCACCATAGCAGTTTTCCCTCTCATGTCACAAAGGATGGGGGGATCCCAATCATATAGTTAAATGGGGTTATCATTATTAGTTTACAAATGAAACTTCTCCTCCAAAATATTCCATATGGAAAAAAATTAGCATGTAGATGGGTTCCCCAAGGTCAACATATTTTGTTGGACTCTTACACATGGGAAAATATTTGCAATAATTTTTTTTTGTAGGTTTGGGGTGCATGGACCCTGTTGGTGTGTTCTGTGCGAAAAGGTAGAGAAAAAAACACATCATATTTTCATGGAGTGTGACTACATGGGGTAGGTATGGAAATATGTTCTTTTGCGAGTGGACCATCGACTCAAAAAGCCAACAAATTGGTGGAGTACTTTTTATAAATGGGACACTTTGTACCGAGAATCCTTTAAAAGAAAACCTCTTTTAAATCACCTCTAGGTAGAATTAACAAAATATGTTTGCTAGAATCTTTGGATAACCATAAACAAAGCCATATTTTACCACTCCTTACAAACCCCTAAACAAGTAGATATGTGAGAAAAATTATTGCTAGTTGAACATCTTTGAGCCAAAGGAATGCAAGTATTAGTAAAGCATGAGATGGAAAACAATGAAGAACAATGGTGAGAGAAATTCAATTTACATTCCTCTAGGATTGGGAAACAAAAAAAATTCCATATATCACGTTAGTAGCTTCATATAACTTCTCAAAAAATTGAGAATCGGAAGATCGAGCAAAATTCATCTCTTATATTTTTTGATGGAGCTTTAAAAGGAAACCCTAGGGTGGTAGGTGCGAGAGGGGAAATATATATCCATAGGGGGGGAAATATCTCATATTTATGAATGGATCCTTGGGATCATGATCAACTATAAGGAAAAAGAACATGCATTATTGCAAGGACTTAAACTGGCTACCCCTATGAAGATTATAGAACTCTTAGTGCTAGGAGATTCCAATTTAATTATAAATCACATGATGTCAAATATCGCTCCCTTGGATATTCATCTTGGCTCCATTATGACAAGGTTTTGGAAAACTTGTAAAAATTTCAATGGGTTGGAATGGTTCCACATCATGTGTGAGCACAATGTGGTGGCTGATCTAAAATCCAATTTTTCCACTAAGAAAAATGTGGGTGTTCTATATATCAAGAATCGAAGGTATGACCTACCCATACCTTAGTTCACATCACTCATCAACTAAACCCATCATTTTGGAAAGTGACATGAGGCATGGAAAATTTCTCACACGTCATCCCACGATTAAGGAATGTACATCATCCTATTGGAATCAAGGAGAGTAACAACGAGAACATAGTTACCGACTTAACAAAATCTTTACAGAGTTCTCGTTTTTTACAGGGTCACGTTTTTACCCTGTTTTTAGAAATGGTACTACCAGTAGCACCCCCCCTCCATTTTTAGGTGGTTTTTTTATATTTTAAAATTTTTGATACATAACGTTTCCATTTTTTTTAAATGCTTATTTTTTCATCGATTTTTTATTTTTTTTATTTAAGTTTTTTTTTTTATCAACAACGTTTTTAGTCATTTTTCCATGCTTCTTTCAATATTAAAATATTTTTTACCATTTACATTTTTGAAAATACAATTTGTCTCCTTAATTAATTTATGTTTCCATACTTTTTAAATATAGTGGAAAATATCATTTTTAACACATTTTTTTACCTTTACTGTAATAGATAGAAAATCATTGTAGTTAAATAACATTGTTTTTAAACATTTAAAAAAACAAATATAATTGATTTTTTTTTGATAAATTAAAACTAAAAAAAACTTCGAAACAATAATCTCTCTCAGGCCACGTGCGCGTTCACTGGTGCACCCTTTTTCCACCTTCCCTCTCACCATGGCCCCAGGAGGGGGCCCCAAGGCTCCCCCACCCCCTTTCCCACCTAAGATAGATGTGTTTAGGAAGCTGATCGGTGCCTGCAATAAAATCCCTCCCTCAGAATTGCACCATAAATTCGTTAATTAATTGGACAACATCCCTTCAATCACCCTACCAGCAAAGAAACATGTAGTTCTTCTCTGAACTTGGATGAACTGGGGCTCATTGGGAATTTCATAGGCTTATGGCCTTCTCCCAAATCTGTAGATTCATGGGTGCAAAGGAAGTGGAGTCCTCTAATAAAGGAAGGCATCAGAAGCCACCTGGTTGGCAGGGGATTCTTCGTATTTGTTTTTCACTACCTAGAAGACATAAATCTCATCTTCAAGAACATACTGTATTTTATGGGCCCTCAAGGCCTGTACCTAAAAAAATGGTCTTTAGATTTCGATCCAACACAATACGTGCCTTCAGCTGTTCTAGTCTGGTTATTTCTTCCTCATTCACCCTTGCATTGTTGGAATCTGAAATCTCTAGAATCAATCCATTGGAAACACCCTCGGAAAATACATCGACAAAGAAAACATAAATGAACAATATTCTTGTGCAAAAATATGTGTTGAAGTCGATCTGGAGGTGGGACTCTCGTAATCCATTCAGAGAAAGGTTGTAGACTGGTCTTACATCCAAGAATTGGACTATGAACAACTTCCATTTAAATGCAGGTATTGTCATGGCTATGGTCTCTTTCCCCGGCATTGCAAAAAGAGGGTCGAGGTGGAGGTGGAAATCCTGAAAGGCGATCAATGGACACAGGTTCAGAAAGCATGCCCGCTAAATCATAACAGTAGATCCAAAGGGAAAGGGACGCCAAAGGGGTTTGGCACCCCTACCATAGGGAATGCCCTTGGGGAAGGGAGCTCAGCCCCCTAATCCCAGAGGCTTACAAAAACCCTTTAGAAATCCTTAGCAACCCCTCAGAAATCCCGTCTCCAATGATCGAGGAACTTGAGAAATAGATCCTTCCTCGCACAATAGGAAAAAAAAATGTTGAGATCCATTTTGGCTCCCCAATTGGAGCCTCCTCCTCCCCTTCCTACGCAGATAAAATAAAAAAGAAACCTCCAAAAATCTTCGTATCTTCGGAGGATGAGTCTTTCGAGAGACCCTCAAAAAGAGCAGGGAGAAAATCTCATAAAGAAGCAAGAGAAGAAAAAGTGGAGAAGAAAAAAATGAAAGGAAGCCAATCCACCATTGAAATGTCCATCAGAAGGAATACTAGAACAAGTCCCCCCAAGGGAGGTCCTTCCCACTCCAACCCCAATAAATAATGTGTATAGTCTCTTGGAATTGTAGAGGCTTGGGGAATCCTTCGAAGGCCAAAGCAGTCAAATACCTTCTGAAAATTGACCCTCCCGAGACTCTCTTGCTCCAAGAGACAAAAATTGAAGGGGACACCCTTCTAGACATCAACAATCAGAAATGGAAGAAAAATTTAGGGAAATCCATCGGTGCAAGGGGATCTTTAGGTGGCCTTGCAACCTTGTGGGTGAAGGATAAATTTGATTTATAAATCTCCTTCGAGACTCAACATTGGATAGTCACTGAACTCCTACATATTCCAAGTAAGATTTATCTCTCACTCTTCAATATTTATGTTCTTGTCAGGTACTCTAAGAAGAAATATTGTTGTCAATCGTTAGCATATTTTCTAGAGATTTTATCTCCCCCGAACATCATTCTAGCTAGAGATATAAACCTTTTTTTGAACCAAAATAAAAGAGAGGGGGCAATAGTGGAAGGGACCAAATGCTCCCCTTCGTGGAGGATCTAGTCCATCAGTGGAACCTCCTTGATTTCAATCCTTCGAAAGGACTTTACACCTAGACAAATAATAGAGTTGGGGTTGATCACATCTCAGCTCGCTTGGACAGATTCTTAATCCAGAGCTCATTCCTACAAGAAAGGAGGATAATCTCTTCTAAGATTTTTCCAAAATTGACTTTCGATCACAAACCTATCCTCTTGAATTTGGAATAAGAAGAAAATATGGGCCCAATCCCTTTATTGTTCATCCCTCTTTGGATAGAAAAGAAGGGATTTCTTAAAACTGTCCATTTAGCTTGGTTTTCTCCTATTTCAGAGTCTCCAGCTTTGTGTGGGAGCATAAATTAAAATAAACAAAACATGCACTGAAATCTTTGGTTAAAAATCCCACTAACACCCCCCTTAGACACAAACAAGAGATTGTTCAATAGTTATCAGATTTTCAAGTTGAAATGGACACCAAATACATCTTCAACTCAGATTTAGAAAAAGAATAAGCTGCTCAAAGAAAAACTTTCCATGCATTTCGCCATGAAGAAGAGTATTGGAGGATTAAGTCTCGAAGCTTTTGGATAAAAGATGGAGATCAAAACACCTCATTCTTTCATCAGTGGTTCAAATCCCACCTCTCCCGAAACCACATTTCTGAAATTGCCTCCTCAGATGGATTGATTCACAAAGGGTTTGATCATCTCAAGTACGCAATAGGAATTCACTTCAAAAGAATTTACAAGGAAGAAGGCTCTGGCTGCGAAGAGGTCATCTTAGATTTCCTCTCACACAGTCCCTCTCTCATAAGAAGGAATAAAAATTCGGTCCTCATGAAGCCATTTTCTGACTAAGAAATCTGCAATGTCATCTGGTCCATGGAGCCTAACAAAGTCCCAGGATGAGATGGATTCACAATCCAATTTTACAAAGCATACTGGGATATAATCAAGACTGATCTATTGAGAATGATTAAAGCATTCTAACAAAGAGATAAATTAGGAGGCAACACTAACTCCACCTTCCTAGATTTAATCCCCAAAGAAGTTAATTTGAGTTCCTTTGAAAGATTCAGGCCTATCTCGCTTTGCAATGCTTATTACCAAATTTTTTCCAAGATTTTGGCAAATAGAATCAAGCCCCTACTAGAGAGCCTCATTTCCCCCATGCAAGGTGAACTTTTCAAAGGGAGACATATTATCTACAATGTAATATAGGTTCAAGAAGCCATGCACTCCAGTCACCAACAACAGGAGTGAGGGATGTTGATAAAGCTCGACATGGCAAATGCTTTCGACAGGGTAAATCTCTCCTTCCTTTACAAAGTTCTCCTCTCTTTTGTTTTTTGCTCTGGATTTTTTAATTAGATAAAAGATTGCACTGAAAAGCCTTGGATAGCCCCTCTAATAAATAGCAGATTGGAAAACTATTTGCATGCCTCGGGGGGATTAAGGCAAGGTTTCCCTCTTTCTCCCTTCCTGTACATCTTGATGATATATACTCTAAGAAGGAAGTTGATTGATGAAAAGAGGACTGGTTCATTCCTAGACATTAGGATGACGAAGGACCTTGACCCAATCAATCATGCCCTCTTTGTAGACGATTCCCTCATGCTGGGTGGAGCCTCTGTAAATATTGCAAAAAACTTCAACGAAATACTTCAAATATTCTGTAGTATCTCTGGAGCGCTCATCAATAAAAGGAAAAGTGTAGTGTATGGGTGGAACGTAGAACAAAAACCAATTCAACGAATTGCCCTTTACCTGGGATTCTCGGGATATGCTTCTTGGGAAAAACTAAAGTATCTAGGACTCCCCTTAACTCTCGGCTCCAACAAAGCTTCTCTGTGGGAAGAAATTATAAGAAAATTTAAAGATTAAATCTCAACTTGGGGTGGACAGTGGCTCACCAATGATGGGAAAATCACCCTCATAAAACCAATCATGTCCTCCTTGATAATATACCAGGCCTCCTTCCTTCTAGCCCCGAAGGCAATCACGATTCAGATCACAAAGATGATTACAGACTTCCTTTGGCGTGGAGGCAAAGGAAACCAAAAGAAATACCACTTGGTCAATTGGAAAACTGTCAAACGTCCCTATGTTGAAGGTCTCTTATAGGTAAGAGACCCCGAGCTTGCAAACCTAGCACTCGGAGGAAAAATCATTTGGAATCTTTATACAAATCATAGACACCCAATAAGAAATCTCTTAAGGAAAAAATACCTCAATGGTGCCTCTATGAGAAACCTCCAGGAAGTGATCATTTCTAAAGGAACATCAATCTGGAATCTCTTTTAGCGCGATTTAGAACCCTTTCAGAAGCACCTATTTCAAATTCCATGGAATGGGAAAAAAACCATGATGTGGCAAGACAACATTATGGGAAACGCCCCCCTCAACGACTTATAATATATCAAGGAGATCCGTGTGTGTCTCTCTTAGCGTGGAATCAAAAAAATCACATACATCTCTGCATGGGATGATTGAGGAAGCTGGAAAACCTAGGATCTCTCAGGTGTCCCAAATAAAATGCAATCACAAGAATCCCTCCTCCTTGTTGCATCGATGGACTGTGCACCTGTACACCTCCTCTCAAGGGATAAATGGGGCTGGGAAAAATATGGTTTCTACTATGTAGACCAAGGTTATATCACTCTGCAATCCCCTCAATCTTTGACTAAGACAACAACCCTCTGGAAGTAGGTTTCGGACCCACTCGGCCTCCCTAAAGTAAATTTATTTTGTTGGGTTTTAATGCACAAGAAAGTTTTAACAGGTGAAAATCTGGTAAAAAGAGGGTTCATCGGTCCTCATATATGCCCTATGTGTTGTAATGCTCTTGAAACGATGGATCATATATTTGTATACTTTCCATTCACCCAAGAATTATGGAATATCTCCCTTCAAGGCCTCAATGCAACGGTTTTGAAACAGATCTCAGTGGTTGACTTATTTTCCTCATGGAAGGCACACTACCCTCAAGAGATACAAAGCAGTCCAATATAGAGAAGAATTTGGCAGGCCATTCCCAAATACATTAGCTGGAAACTATGGATGGCTAGAAATGATCAGACCTTGAACAACATGTTGCCTTCCCCCCCAACGGTGGTTGCGAAAGAAAAATATTTCCTTCTTGAAATAATGGCAAACCACTTTGTCATGAATGAAATTACTCTTCTTCCCGAAGAAAATAAATGGACTCGAACCTCCACCTTTCGAGACAGAAAACAAACCATTGTTCACCCCCTTAAAACTCCAGGTTGGTGTTTGCGAGACAAAGACATGGTTTTTCAAGATTGGTGGAGGAGGCAAGGCATAGCCTCTATCTTTTTCGATGGAGCCTCCAAGGGAAACCCAGGGAATGCAGGAGCAAGTGGAGTGATTTACTCCTCAAATGGAATTCAAACAGACAGCTTTAGTTGGGGTCTTGGTCAGAGAACAAATAATCAAGTTGAAATTCTCGGGCTACTAAAAGCTTGTCAGATAACAGGCGAAAATGGAATTAAATAAATACAAATCTTTGGAGACTCTGAAATCCTGATTAAGATTTTAAACACGAATGACCATTTCAACAATCTAGTGATCAAGAGGACCTTGCAAAGGCTTCATCAAGTGCTGCAAGATTTCTCCTCCCATCACTTTTTCCACATCCTTTGTGGATTGAACAAGGAAGCAGATGCAAAGGCGAATATGGGTTCCTAATGCCTTTAGTAGTGCTCAGAAAAAATGACGAAACCCCTGTGTGGATCCTTATCTCGTAGTTTTGGATCTTCCTCATCTCATAACTATGTAAGAATGGAAATGATGTACTCAGGTTAAGCAGGAAGTTGTTCCCTTATAATGATGGTTAATTCGGCCTTGGCCCTACCAACCTCAAATTCAAATAAAATTACCCATTTTAGTTAAAAAACAAAAAAAAAAACTAAGAAAAATAAAAAAATTGAAATTAAAAAA
>ML802769.1:82344-104714 GCA_009831015.1 Picea engelmannii
AACAAAACACAAAAAAAAAACACCTAAAATTAAAAAATTTAATACAAAATAAAAACTAAAAAAAATAAAATTTCAAAGAAAAAAATTAAATTTTTTTGTTACAAAATTGAAAAAAAATTAAATTTATATAGAGAGAACAGGGTGATGCCCCGTGGCTCCCACAAGACTTGGGCCCAACATCGCCCCCATAATATAATTATATAACAATAGTTGTATATAGTTAAAACTATATATAATATCTATAACTATATTATATATAGTAATATAAATATATATATATATATATATATATATATATATATATATATATATATATTCTAATTCCCAATGACATTTTGTGTTTTATTTATATTTTTAAAAGCTTTTTACTAGAAATTTTCAGCTTGAGGAATTTAATGCTTTGGTAATATTTTTTTGAATTTTGACATGCTTTTAGTATTTTTTTAGTTTTTTTTTTCATATATTTTTAATTGTTTTTAAATTTCAATACATTTTTTACTATATTTTTTTCAAAAACAAATATATATTTCTTAAAAATTATTGTTTTGAATAAATATTTTTAAATCTATTGTTTTAATGAAATTATGTATTATGTATTATGATTTTGTTTGCAGTAATGATGATTTTGATTACCACTTAAAAAAAAATGTCATTTTAATACCCCAAATTTAAAATGGGTGCTACAGGTAGTAGTACTTTTCAATTTGATGGTTGATTTTGAGGTTTTGGTTTTAATGGTACAGACTGCTAAAAATATTGTTTCAAAATATCTATAAATTTAAGGTTTTGAAAAAAAAAATCTGTAACATCATTTTTTATTTAGGTACCGATTTGAAGGTTTTCGTGAGCTAATGTATGAGTTTTGAAGGCCATGTTTGAAAATTGTTGTAATTTTGACCCCGTTTGAAAAAATGGTTCTATCGATAACACCACTTTTTGATTTGGAGGTTGATTTTCATGTTCTTTTTGACAAAAATATGAGTTTTTTGGGCGAGACTTCTCATTTTGAGATCCCAGTTCTCATTAAGTTGATAACTTTGTTCGAGAACAACACGATCCTAAACGTGACACTTCACCTCTAGTTTTTAGTAGATATGTTATGTATATTTTATATTCTCAACCTAGCAATAGTTGTTTTACGTTTGGAACTACAACAAATTTTCTATTAGGAAATTATCAAACATTATGAACAACATTACCATGGAAAACATTTGCTTCAACTTTTTTCATATATATATATATATATATTAAAAAAATTCAAAATATATGTAAATCACTAAATTTAAGGTATGTATAAAAATCAATATAATTTTATTTTTTCGAGCTTATTTGTTTTATTTTTCATGCAAATTAAACTCAAAATAAAAAAAAATTAGTCAAATTTGAATAAATTGAAAAGTAAAAAAATAGTGATTAATAAATTCTAGTTGTAATTGTTTTTATGGTTTTTTTTCTTTAATAATAATTTTCCTTTAACCATGACAATTAAAAAAAGAATGTTAAGATTTTTTCGAAAATCCTTATAATTTTTATCCAATACAATCATATTATCATGGTATATATATATATATATATATAGAATATAGAACTTAATAGTGAATATTCGAGTTGTGATATATATAATTTATCGAAGAAAGAGCTTTTTTCCAGAAGAAAAATTTCACGGATTATATTAAATATATAATTCTTGGCAGCCAATACAATTTTGCAATATCCAGAAAGGATACAGACAATGCTTTTTCAACAATTACAACAAAATTTTGAAGACAAACAAAAAGGCTTGTTACAAAAACAATGAAGCCTTTTCAGAAAATGTGTGCAGCCAATAGGAGACTGGATATGTCCGAGCTAGAGACAATAGTTGATTCTGCAAGAGCCAAGAAATTCTTATTTGAAAGAGGAGAACCAGAGAAATGGAGTTAATAGACCTTGAGGAGTTGATGTTGTCCCTTTACTCCATCAGACCAAAGGTGAAGGGTGATGTATCCTTCCGGTTCCTTTAAAGCTTGCTTTGAAAGTGAATCAGCTTCTTGGTTATATTCCTGATAGATGTGGAAGAATTGTGTGGACTCAAAAGTGTTCTTAAGTGATTTGATTCTATTTTTCCAGCCTTCAAGAGAGGACACTCGCAATTCACTTCTATCGTTCAGCCATTCGATAATCACCTTTGAATCTCCAAGGATTTGGATCTTCGGGAGTGCATGTAGATTGGCTATGTGTAATGTAGCCCAAGCCCCCAATAATTCAGCCTTAGTATTTGAGCCTATTCCACAGTTCAGGAACCATTTGTGTGCCAAGGTGTTCGACAGTTTAATTATCCCACCTGCATCACAACAGATTCTGCCTGCCATTGCAGCTCCATCAAAGCTAGCAACAGGAAATTCAAAATTCTGATAATTGAAACTGGAGCGTAGCAAGGAGCGGGTAATAGCTTCCTTGGGCTTGTGAATAGTACCAAGTGCTCGAATCACTATCGAATGAGGAGAGGGTTTTTTTTTATCAAAGGTTGTTGCATTCCTCTCGAGCCACACAAACCAACAAATAAGGGGAGGTAAAGTATTTGGCACAGTTTTATTTGTTGTCCACTTGGATAAACTATCATTCAAACAACTTCCGCCCCACTTCTGGATAAAATTTCCTGTGGAGTAAATCAAATTCCACACAACAATCATGAAGGAACAGTGCACAAATAAATGGTCAAGAGTTTCACTGTCTAGTTTGCACAGGATGCATCTGTTAGGGCCTTCCCAACCTCTGTGCTGGAGATTAGGCCACGTCAAAATTTTATAATTTGTGGCCAGCCACGTGAAAATCTTAACTTTCAGCTGCAGATTCCAATTCCAAATGCTCTTTTGCCATCCGGAGACTGTCTGTAAATTCTGTGTAGCGCAAATGGCTGAGTAGACGTTTTTTTAAGTGATGAGTCCGGAGGCATTCCCTCCGATCCAATGTAGTTCATCAATGTTATATGAAAGTGTGATGCCCGATGCTTGAAGAGATCTTTTGAATCTTTCCCATTCCAATGCGATGTCTCCGGTGAGTTCTAATTCGGCACTGTCTAACCATTGAGTCAAGCTGGAGGAAAGTTGATGTGTTCTCCAGGCATGTGATAGTACGGTGATATGCTTCTGCTGTAGAGTGGACCTGAGGCGTGCAAAAAGGAAGGAGCGTGTGCCCAAATCCAAAATTATGTCTCTCCCTAACTCCATGAGAGATCTCGATCCAGGTTTCCAAGTGAGCCAATTATTGATAATGTGGACTGTTTTCAGCAGATTTTTCCATATTTTTGATGCCCAGGGATTTACAAATGTTTCTGAGTGAAGCCATTTAGTAACTGAGATAGAGTGTAGATATTTTTCTTTCAGAACCTTTTGCCAAAGACCAATTCTAGTGAGAGATCTCCAAAGTGTATTAGTTGCTAAGGCCTTGCTGAAAGTAATAATGTTGAGGAGCCCCCAACCTCCAAATTGTTTTGGCCGAGCAAGTGATTCCCAATTTGCAAGGTGATAATGATGCTAATTTGAGTTTCCTTTCCACAAGAAATTAAACAAGATCTTCCTTATTTTGTGTAGGATGGACAATGCGACAGCAACAAGTGATAACCAGTACACCGGCTGATTTTCAAGAACAGATTTGCAAAGAGTATGTCTACCACCCAAACACAACCAACGATAGCTCCAAAGGCTAATCTTCTTTTCCACTTTATTTGCTAGCCATAACCAATCTTCTGTCTTCTTCACTCTAGCTTTTAGGAAGTACCCCAGGTACTTGAAACCCCCCTTCAGATCAGAGAACTTATACGGGAGTAGTTGCTTGAGGTGTTGAAGTTCTGTCTCCTCTAGTCCCGAAAAGTGTACTGAGGATTTGTTAAGATTTACTTTTAAACCTGAAACCAAACAAAATAGTTGAATGTTGTGGTTGATCTCATGCCATTCCTGCAAAGATGCATTTCTCATTAGTAATACACCGTCAACAAAAAAAAGATGGAGGATTTTAGTCAATTTGGTGACTTTGATTCCAGTTAATGTGCCCACTTCTTGACTGTATTTTAGTAGTAAGATCAAGCTTTCCATCACAAGGATGAAGAGCAATGGGGAGAGTGGGCAAACCTGCCGAAGGCCTCTCCCAATCTTGAAAAAGTTGGTGGCCTCCCCATTTACTAAGACAACGATAGATGTCGAGCTAACACATTCCAAAATCCAACTTGTCAACTGAGGTCGAAATCCCAGCTGGATCAAGATCAGTCTCAGGAAGTCCCAGTTGACGCAATCAAAATATTTTTGTAAGTCTAGCTTAAGTAGTAGGGCCTTTAAGTGCTTCTGTTTGATGCTATGAATGCTTTCAAATGTTGTACCAATAGCATCATGAATCAATCGTCCCTCCAGAAAACCAAACTGCTCAGCTGAGAGCTTTTTAGATAAAATCGGCTTAATGCGGTTGTCTAACACTTTAGAGATTAATTTATAAATCAGATTGCAGAGAGAAATTGGGTGATAGTCGCCGAAGGATTGTGAATTGTTTGATTTAGGAATCAAGGCCAGAAAAGTGGAATTTAGGCTTCCAACCATACGTTCTCCAGATCGGATCGATTCCATCAGCACCAGTAGCTCCTCAATGATTAAATCAAAAAAATGTGTTAAAAATTCCACAGTCCAGCCATCCGGGCCTGGACTTTTTTCCTTTTTTAAGTGGAATAAGATTGATTTTAATTCCTGGGAGGTGATTGGCAGAAAGAGTTCTTTTGCTTCCTCCTCGGAAAGCCAAGAGTTAAATAAACAAGCCACCTTTACTTATTCTGTTATCGGAGGAGACTCAAACTGATTATAGAAAATTTTAAAATGTTTTTCATCTTCCCTAGAAATTGCATCCTGCCCTGAATGTAGATGACCCAAATCGTCTTTAATTTCCCGCAGGTGTTTGTTGATTCGCCTCTGATTAGCAAACTGGTGGAAAAACCTTGTGTTTTTGTCACCGCTTTGTAGCCATAGTGCACGGCTTTTGAGACGCCACTGCTCCTCTTGAGAATTTAGAATATTATTTCTATCTGTTTCAAGTCTGATGAGGAGGGATTCATTCGCCGAATGAGTAAAACCATCCGCATTTTTCTTTAAAATATCAATGATTCTAGTTTCTAGAAATTGCAAATGTTTGAATTCACGGGATCTTTGTTCTTTATACCAATTTTTGGTGAGTACTTTCAGGTCATGTAATTTCCAAATGAAGCACCGTTGAATATCAGCTTCCTGTAGATAAAGTTGATTATTCCAAAGAGTTCTTACTGAGCTATTAAAATCCTTTTCTGAGAGATAGTGCAGATTGAATTTGAAAGGGTATGCAATGGGAGGAGTAAAGTTTTCAAGTTGTAGCAGGATAGGAGTGTGATCAGAGACGAAGGGGTATTCAACCCAGGAGTGAAAAAAACGGCCTTCCAGAAGAAGATCCTCTGCCACCAGAAATCTATCCAGACGTTTATCTATATATTTGCTGCCAGATCGTCCATTTCGCCAAGTCGGTACAAGTTTGTCAGGCCGAACATCAAGAAGATTATGTGAGAGAAAGAGGTTATTATAGAAATTTGTATTGAGACTTTTGCTGGACGCACCAGCTCCTCCGCAGCATTCACCACTAGAGAGAATCAAATTCAGATCACCGAAAATGACGAGACTTTTTAGAGAGAGTAAACCATTGTTTGATAACTTAGACCAGAAAGATTTACATTCCATATAGGGGCCATACAAATTTAAAAGATTGATTTTCCGATTAGAAGAGATAATACTGCCAGATAAAAAAATCCCCCCAACAGTGAGGAAAGGTGTCAGGTTAAAGAGTTGAGGGTCCCAAGCCACCAGAAGACCACCTGAATTTCCAATCGAAATTACTACAAAGGTATGCCAAGACGGAAAAAAACCATGAATGTAGGAGCGTTCTTTCTCATCTTTGACCAAAGTTTCTTGTAAGAATAGTATATTGAGACGTGTGGAATCCAAGGTGTGACGAAGAGAGGCAACTTTAAGGGTGCCTCCAGGACCTCTAAGATTTAGTGACAATAGGATTATTACTTGGCTCTTGCTAGGGCCTTCACCGCTCTAAGTGCCCCACTAACAATAGTGGTAAGATCCAAGTCTGAGGAAGGGGTGTTTTCCTTCTGCAGTTTCTTCCTTGTGCTTCTTGTCTTGACGGGGGAAAAATCAGTACCTAGTCCTCTTGACCAGGAGTAATTCTTTGAAGGATCCAGCTGGATGGTCGATGAAGGACCTGCAACTGCTGAAGAGGTGGAAGGATCGATGCGGGTAGGGCCTATGAAGGTGGGCAATGGGATAGGGTTGAAACTGTCCCGGGAGAGTGGAATCAGAGTGTCTAGAACCGAGTTGAGGGAGGAATCCCCTGCGTCAGATTCGCAAAAACCTGGTAGCAGTGAAGGTTCGGTCAAGAGAGGTAGGGAATCAGTAGTGTTGGAAGGAAGTAGTGAAGTGGGAGAGTCAGTTTGGGGATGTAGTGTGTTTTTGGCAATCCGATCAACTCTAGGTGGAGGCGGACTAGGATCGGGGAAACGGGGGGAGGAGGTGGACTCGTTAGTGTTTGGTAGTGTAGATAAGACTTCAGAGTGAAATAGGGGGTTCAAAAGTTTTGAGTCTTTTAACTCTGTAATCTCTAAAAAAGTTAAGGAACGATAAAAATATGGACAATGATTTTTAATTTACCCGAGAAAGAGTCTTCTGAATCAGTAGGAGAAGGGGGTACAGGAATGGGAAACCTGCAGACAGTGTGTGCATCTTCTTCTTGATCTACCAAGTCTTTGAGCAATGTTGAGTCTTCTGAGAGTTCTTTTTCTTCCTAGCCTGGGCAGTTTCTCTTAAGATGTCCTGTATTGTGGCAGCGAAAGCAACGAAAAGGTATTTCGAGATAGTCCAAGCGTTGAGAAAACCTTCTACCTCTCTAATCGATCTCGAGAAGTTCTGTAAGTCCTCCATGCACATCCATCTCAACCAAAACTTTACCAATCTTTCTGGTAGAAGCCGTGAGAGTAGAGTTGTCGATAGACAAAAAGGTGCCTAATGAGTTTCCAATCGCTTCCAAGGCCGCTTTGTTCTAGAACTGGAGAGGTAATCCTGGAAGCAGGATCCAAAGGTGCCTGAAATGGAAGTATTCAGTATCAGGATTAAAGGCCAGGCGCCAACGTTTTATCATGAGGTTTCTTCCTGTTATAATCCACTTCCGAGACAATAAAATATATGCATCTTCTGGGGATTTACAAAGAAACCCCATCCAACCTTGAGACAAGAGGATAACTTCAGGTGCATATCCAAGTAATGGTTTCCATGAGAGTTCTACTCAATGATAAATGGAGACCTTACAGAGGTAGTTGTAGAAAAATCTACAAACAAGGCCACAGAGTGCTAAGTTACAGGTCTCAGGAAGCCCAACATCAGCACCTAAAACCATTTTATGAACTATTTTTTTAGGCCTTCAGACTCGGCGACCTGGTCGAGAGTTCAAATCTGGTTTGTTGTCCACCTGTGTCTAGAAGTGTTGGCAGTGCTCTGTAAAAGTGGATGCACATGGAGTGCAAGGGGAGGAATGCAAAAGTGAAGGATGAGAAGGAAGACTAGGGGGGTTGTGAGAGGGAGTAACAGTTTTACCAACATTATCTGCCAAGTCAAATATGGCTTCTTTTCTCCAGAGTTCCTCATCTGCCTCACTCATCAATGTGCTGATGTTATCTTAAACACGCGGTAGGGGGTGTGTGGCCATGTTTTGGGCTCCACTGACTCCAAAGTCCCAGAAACATTGTAGGAAGACTCATAAAGGTCAAAGGAATGATAGAGTGCAGTGAAAGAGACAAAGGAACAGTGCCAGAAGCACAGTGGGTCCTAGACTCTGACGTGCAGAACCACAATACTCTGAAGTGAAGAACCCAAAGAAACGATGTAGCGCAGAACCCGAAGGGAGGAGGGTAGATAAATCTGAGGTAGAAGAAAAAGAGAGAGACCAGAAGGTTCACAAGACTAGAGGACAAAATCGAGTAGAGACAAAATCTGCTCAAATAGGCTCAAGAAGGATAGTGTATAAAGTGGAAGGAAGTTGTGGAGAGATAAAAGTGTATCATCTCACCCGATGCCTCGAAACCCAACAGTTCATTAGATGTTTAAGCTGACATCTTATGCTCACCAGACACCTCGGACCCACCAGTCTCTTCTGTTCATTGAAAAACCTTCTTAAGAGTTAAACAGAGTGCTCAGCGGTGGGTCAGACAAGGTCTGGACACAGACAGTGGACTACAGAGCTGGACTAATAGTTTTATCCCTTAGACCTGGCCTATCGACTCCCCTTTTTATAACCTTTCCATCCGGTGTCAATGACTTCCAGGCTACCTGTATCCTTTTCCGACCCTTTAGTGGATCTGGAAAGGCGGACTCGGTTCCTGTCAGCCGATCTACTTTTCTCTCACCTGACAAAAGAACTTTCCGCCGAGGCTTTACTGTATCAGATCTGTTTGATAAACCCGACAATTTTTGGAACGGGCAAGGTCCCTCCTGTTCCTATCAGGACTTTCCTGTCTCTTTCCTCACCACAGACAAAAGTTTATCCCTCGTGGATTTAGTAGTCTCCCAGCTTCCACCGATCCACAGTACAACACTAAATAGCGTGGATTTTTAAATGGGTGCAAATGCCTTCATTAGGATGGGACTAACAAGAGCAGAACTCAAAACTCGAAGTCAGGAAAATCAGGGGGCTAATGAATGGAAAAAAGCAGTAGAGTAAAAGAGTTGATGGAGTAAGTGTCCAAGTCGGGTAAAATACTCATATTTGGGTATCACATACAACCGAAACGAAGGATGCAGTTTCTCCTGGCTATCAAAACTCGTTTGTCGGTTGTTCAACTCGGTGGTAGAATTCCTCCATTGAAGAAATTTGAACCTGCAACTGGGCGGGAACCTTCGCGCCCATCCTCCTTACAACCATTGTCAACTTTACTTGCCCTTCGAAGGCAGAGCTTAATAGTGTATATTGGGTTGTGATGAATTCCCTTTCCCCTCACATGGGAGGAATAATTCCAATTCAAATCTTGGATTTATAAATGGTACCTACAAATCTTCTTTGTACGTAGGACTTCTCTTCTTGCTTTTATTTATGAATGGTACTTACCCATCTACTACTTACTCAATATGGAGATATTGCATGGTAAGATTTGACTAAGCTGTAATTTTGTAATTTAATTTAATTTAATTGATTTCATACACTAGCATCACAATTCAAACGGTAAGAGATCACTTGATTATCTATAAATGGAATTTGACTTTGTAGTTGTAAAACTTGAATTTTAGGTGCAGGTTGTTTATTTTAATGAGATAAAACATTGTAAGTCAATATTTCTAAATATTTGAAATACAAATTTAAAAGCAATATTTTTTTTATAAATTTGATACCAAGCATGATTAAAGATTTTTATTGTACTAGTGTTCGAGTTTATGAGGTTATGGTAATTAAATCCAACAAGATCACCTATGATACTTTTGTATATGACAACAATATCTTGGAGGAAGTGCCTTATTACAAGTATCTTGGAATTGATATTCATCACAAGCTAATTGGAACTATAGCAATGAGAAAAAGATAAATGGAGGGTGGAAAGCTTATTATGGGCTTAAAAATAATTGTAAATTAGCAAAACTTTGGCTATGGGATAAGACAAATATTGTCTTTTAGACTCTTGTCACCCATGTTATCTTATATGGATGTGAATTTTGGGGATGTAGTATCTCTCGAGAATCCTGGACAAATATAGAGCACATCAAAAATAATTTTATAACTTATAATCTCAAAATGAAAAGAAATACACCCTACCCTATCCTCCTCATAGAAGGGATCATTTACCCCATTGAGAGTACATCTATGATTAGGTACTTAATGTAAAAGAACAAGATAAATAACATGGATGACAAAAAGCTCCCCAAAATTTCTTTAGACTCTATCCAAAATCACCAACAACTCAAGCGGAGATGGCATATTGATTCCAAGTCTTGGCTAAATCATTGGGGAATAAAAGAAGTTGTTATTTAGAATAGTGATGATATTACAAATATTCTACAACGTAAACTTAAGGAGAATCTATGTTCCCATAAAGAATTAGAGGAAAAAAGAAAACTAAGATATTATAAGGACGTGGTCAACCCTAATACTAAAGATCAAAAGTATCTCTATTCAAAATATCAAAAGAAGAGAATCAATATTGCTAAAATAAGAACAAATTCTCATGAGTTGCAAAATAAACTAGGAAATCCCCAAAACATCATGGAAGGAAATAATCTATCACCTTCTTGATACCAAAAGGGTCGAAGATGAAAAAAACTTTCTCCTAGAGTGTCATGCATACACCCAAATTAGATCTCAATTTCAAAATATTTGTCACACACCGACCTTCCTAACCTTCTAAATCTAATAATCATTATCATAAATTTTGTTTAAGTTTCACCTCAATAATTATAAAAAAAATGATGTGATACACTGAATAAAATTTTGTAATCATGTAATGAATATTTTTTTTTAATTATATAATATTTCAAATATGATCATTATTTTGTAATCATACAATAAATTTTTATTTTTTCTAAATTATATGATATTTCCAATATGATAATATGATAATTGCATAAACATAAACATTTTCCATTTCACTTAATACATATATAATCTTCTGTATATTTATATTGAAGTGTTGAGATTTTATCATAACACTATTGAATCTTAATACGATTATCAAGTTCTTCATCATAAATTACTACTACCCCGTTATTAATATTATGTAAAATTGTATATAATAAATAACTTAATATTATATATAAATTATATATATAAATTTTATAAAAAATAGTTTGAGTAGTCACCTCATGCCTTAATACTAACATGGACATGCATACTATATAGCTATTAGTTTTTTTTTAGTATTAAAGTAATTATTAGTTTTTTAATATTATTATTAATATATGTATTTATTAGTTATTTGGAAAATAAATTCATATAATTTAATTATAATTATTTTTTATAGTAATTATGTTTGGAGAATAATAAATTAAAATCATAATTGACGGCGATGATGATTAACATCCACTAAGACTGAACTGGTCTATCTGACCTTAAGAGGGTAAGTGATTACTTGTGATTCTTTAGAATTTTGTTTCTGTGCTCGAACATCATTAAGAGATGCTTTCCAATATCACCATACTTTTGTTGAGTTAAGAGGTTAGGAAGGTTGGTAGTGTGACAAATATTTTGAAAATGAGATCTAATATGGGTATAGGCTGGACAATCTAAGAGAAAGTGTTTTTCATCTTCAACCTTCTTAGTGTCACAAAGGTGACAGACTCTTTCATCCCATGGCATTTTAGGAATTGACTAATGATCAGTTTCACTATGGAGCTCATGAGAATTTGTTCTTATCTTAGCAATGCTTATTTTTTTCTTTACACTTGGAAAAACAGATAGATAATTTTCATCTTCTAGATTATGCTTGATTACATCCTTATAATACCTTAATTTTCTTTTTTCCTCTAACTCTTTATCACACCACATTTTCTCCATAAATTTTGATTTGACATTTCTTTTAATAGTATCTTTTTTCTACAAAATGGTGTCTTCCATGATTCCCCAATAGTTTAGCCAAGATCGTGCATCTTTATGCCATCCTCGCTTGAGTCGATGGTGGTTATGACTCAATTTTGAAGCAATTTTAGGAATCCTCTTGTCTTCCATGTTGTTTAAATTGTTCTTATACATTAGGTATCTATTCATAGCCATGTTCCCAATGGGGGAGAGGCTTGTTTCTAAGAAGAGGATGGGATAGGGAGTATTTCTTTTAATTTTGAGATTATAGGTTATAAAATTATTTTGTATTTGCTCTATCTTTCTCCAAGATTCACGAGAGATACTACAACCCCATACTTCACATCCATAAAGAATAACAGGTGTAACAAGAGTCTCAAAGATGAGTTTCTTCTTATCCCAACTCCAAAGATCAACTGATTTACAATTGTTTTCAAGCCCATAATAAGAATTCCATCCCCCAATAATCCTTTTCTCAATGATATAATTCCAATTGAGCTTGTGGTGAATATAAATTTCAAGATATTTGTATGAAGTCACTTCCTCAAAGTTGTTGGGTTCATATACGAAGGTATAATAAGGGATCTTATTGGATTTAATAATCATGACCTTAGTCTTATCAGTATTAACAGTCATGCCCATATTGGAGAAAAAATCTTTGAGGATTCTTAGTTGGTTTTCAAGATCATGGGGAATCCTTTCCATAAGAACGATATCATCAGCATAAAGAAGAAGATTGATGACTATACCAGTGAGAGTAGGGCTGACACAACCTACTTTTTCCAAGAAATCGTCTAACTTGTCAATGTATATGCCAAAAAGGGTAGGGGACAAGGGAAAATGATCCAAAAAGGATCTAGATAAGGCTAAGAACAACTCGTAACTCCCAGAGGAAACCTAGGACGCTCATAATGGCCTCAACAGATAGAAAAAAGGAGAAAAAAAATCAAAGTTCCGAAAACTCAGTGAAAATGAAATTATCGCGAAGAGTGCATTGCAAGATTTCTCACGGTGCAAATGTCTCGTCAAACGGAGTTACGGATTGAAATATATTCATGGTCAAAGTTTGGTCAACCTAACCCAGTCAGCGAGGGATGAGTAAGCATCCGTAATTTTAATGTCAACATCCATACAACACACGTGGAAGGATAAGAAGGTGACACATGTCATGGTGACATCATCTTGACTTCATCATGGTGACATGGCAGCACCAGAGGCTACCACGTGTCACCCACTTTTGGCACTTTCAAACCTATAAGTGGACCAATAGGATTGTTCCATGTGGTAGTCCATACGATGACATGGAATGATGACATGGCATAGTGACGTGGCCTAATGATGTGGTGCTGACATGGTAGGGGATGACATGGGAAAATGGGAGGCTTCCACGTGGTAGGCGATAAAAGAACAATGATATCCTATGACCAAATTTTGAAAAAAAATAAAAGATTAGCGAGTCCTCCAAATTTGGTGGACCACGCCACACTTGGCCACATTCTAACCATTGGATACCTAGATAGCGCCACCTCCAAAATTGGAAGAACAAATTTGGGTTATATTTACGTATATTACAATGTTGAAACCAAAAGGGGGAGGCCCGTAGGTTTGACCTTGGGACCTCTCCCCATACTACACCTTTAAATTCATGCCCAAACCAAGAGGCAAACAACCTCTATTGTTATCAAAGCCCACAGAAATTACTTAAATCTTGATTTTGGTAAGCCCTGGAGAGGAGGCACGTGCGTGGTACGGCCTTGGGCATGATTTTCATTGCAATACAATAATTAATTGTAGGTTTCAGAGGGGCACAAAAGACAAGACGAATTTATTCTTGGGCCTGGGAGTGCTAGAGTCAGATAGAGATGTGGAAATAATCATTTTTGGGTAATTCGATGCCACAAATTCAGTGGTGTTGTTTGTTTTATGATCTGAGCATTATTTCTGCAGCTTGATTTCAGAATGAGGTATACTTATGTATTTTTCCAAATTCTTTTGTTGAGTTAATGAAAGAGCCTACCCATTTGAGAGTAGGACCCGGAGACATAGTCCACCAAGGAAAAACTCTATTATCAAGTTTTTGTGTTCATATTTGATGCATTTGTCTATTCATTATTGAGATTTTCCTTCTCTAATGGGGCACTTTAATTTATTCTCATTTAATGCAATTATTTATAAGTCACTCTATGAAAAGATACCAGATCATGTTGGTATCAGAGAAGTTGCATTTGACTTGAATTGTTGAGTGTGAATGCTTACTAGGGCTAAGCATGAGCATGGTAAAGGAACCTTTAATACTTTCAATCCCGAAGTTGGTCGTGCACCCTGAAGGAAGAAAATGGTAGAACGATACAAGTGTGATGAACATGAGAAAAACTTTCATATGGTTTTTTATCGCATGTCAGAAATGGTTGAACAAATGTATGGATATTACGAGAAGAGGATGAAGAAGAAAGGGAAGAAAAATGAAGCACATGTTGATAATGAGGCTTTAGTAAACCAGGGGGTTGGAGGAGATCCTCCTGAGACTCCATCTTCACCTTCAAGTTCTAGTTCTTCTTCCTCTGAGTATTTTCATCATTCTCATCATTCTAGCCATAAAGCCTCTTTTAAGAAACCATTATTAAAGCTTGATGTAAAATTTTCTTTACCTGTATTTAATAGATATGTTAATCCTGAAAAGCTATATAATTGGATCCGATAGGTTGAAGTACATTTATGTGTTCAACATACTGATGAAGAGGAAGTTAAAGTGAAAATGGATTATCTTCGGTTAGAAGGCACCACTCTCATATGGTGGGAGAGAAAGTTTCAGGACATAAGTAAGTGTGGTGATATTCTTTCCTCATGGTCGGAATTTAAATCAATGATAAGGAAGAAATTTTATCCATTAGGGTATTTACATAAATAAATGATGGAATAGAAAATTTTAAGGAAAAGTAAAGTTCAAACTATACAAAGTTTCACAGAAGAATTTAGGAATAAATCTCTTGCATTAATCATTCCTTTGGATTCTTATGAAATTTTAATGAAGTATATTGGTGCACTTTATAGTTATATTTGTCATACTTTTCTCTTGTTTAACCCCACTAGTCTTGACGAAGTTTGTGTACAAGCCCCTCACCTTGAGAACAAGGGGAAGCATGTTCAAGAATATCCCACGAAAAAACCTTCCAATCTCCCATATAAATATTTCAAGAATTTTAAAAGGAAGGACAAGAAGATTGCCACAGTGATGAGAGAAGGAGGAAATCCATATTGCACTCATTGCAAGAAAAGTGGTCACGATGAAGAATATTGTTGGAAACTGTATCCAGAGAAGAAACTGAAACAATTTGGTTGAAAGGGGAAGAAAAAAACCATTGCTACAGTGCAACAAGAACTTGGTTTCGATTTAGGAGATGAAGGAAATATCACAATGGTTGGAGTACAAGGTAAATATTCCCTTCATGCTAGTTCAAGTTCCAATAATGAATCTCATGATGATGAATTAAAGATGAATGAATTATTTCACACAAGAGTTGTATGCAAACACACTTAGATAGATACATTATTTGATCCAGGTTCCCAAGTAAACTTAATATCTGAAGCACTTGTCAAGAAAATGGGCCTTGGAACAAAACCACATCTGAATCCTTATCCTCTTGGTTGGGTATGTGATAAAGAAAAAATTAATGTCACCAAACAATGTATTGTCATATTTGCTATTGCTTCAAAGTTGATTGATGAAGTGGATTTGGATGTTGTACCACTTGATATATGTGGCATAGTGTTGGGAAGTCCTTATATTTATGATATAAAAGCAATATTATTTCTTCATGATAAAAAGTACCACCTTACTAAGGGGGGAGTGGAATATAATGTTAGATCTCACAACATGAGGGTAAATACAACACTTGTTGGTGCAGGGTAAATGAAAAGACTCATAAACACTAATAAGAGATATGTATTGATGGTCGTAAGAGAGAAAGATGTCGAGACATGCGACGCTTTCCAAGGATGTGATTATTCTCATAAAAAAGAATTAATTGATATTGTTTCTAAGTATGATGATATTTTTCAGGAACCAGATGGATTACCTCCTAAGAGGGAAATCCAACATGAGATACATCTTCAGAAGGATTATCCTCTCCCTAATGTGGGCATGTACAGGATGTCATTTGTGGAGATGACAGAGATCAAGAAGCATGTACAAGGATTATTGGATCAAGGGGTCATCAGGCCCAGATCATATCCTTGTGGTTCTCTGATCGTGATAGTGCCAAAGAAAGATTGCACATGGTGAATGTGTGTCGATTACTGAGACTACTTCCAGATCATATCCATGTTTGAAGCACATTCTTCAAACAACTATTGCACATTCCTGGCCCAGATCATATCCTTGTGGTTCTCTGATCATATCCATGTTTGAAGAACATTCTTCAAACAACTATTGCACATGGCTGGCTCCCATCCCCTCTCCATTAATAATGGGAGTCCTCCTTAACTACCTGTCAAGAGCTGAAGGACGACTCCCTCACGTGAGCAGAGCGATGGCAAGAAATTCAATGGATGGGGGGAGAGAATGGGAGCAGTCATGTCATTATTCCTCGATATCATCCATCAATGGACCAGCCTTCACCATTTCACCCTCGACCTGCACCAACCACGCAGCTTAGTGCTCTAGTGCAACCATTGCAAAACCTTTTGTGAGCTTGTCATTTACATTACTTCCTCGATGCCATGGGAGAGAGGCAAGTTGTGTCACAGCCCTGCCTGGCATAGTTTGGCAGTGCGACAAAGGAGGCATAAGCTGCTTGATCGGGAACTCTCCAAAGCCCGTACTCAGTGCACTCAGGTAGCACACGAAGGAGGGATGGTCTCGTCACCTCCAATGGATTACGTGGAGGAATTAATCCCAAAGGAACCCATTTAGATCCCTCTAGAGTCCCTTCTCTTCAGTGTACCAGAGAATTGGCAACCCACAAGTAATTTCTCTGCGGAAGAATCTATGGAAGCCACTGCAGCCCACCAATGCACCAACACCCTGGAGGAGGTTCACATCTGCATCATGGAGGAGTAATTCCCCGAAGAATTCATCCACCTAGCCTCTCAAGATGCCCTACCTCTAGAAGACTACGACTTATCCAGCACCATAGTGAAGGACGGGGACCCCATGAAGGAGGAAGATGCACAGAGATGGCATGCAAAGAAGGAACACAGGGATGGAGCACAGGACGGAGTGCAGGCTGCTATAGGTGAGGTTGTGGAAGGTTTGGGTGGCATGACGATGGAAGGTGGCGAAGTTTTTTCTCCACCTCCTACCTTGATTGTACCAGAACCATGGCGTGCACCCCCACCCTTCTTCCACCTGGAACAATTGGAATTAGTGTTTGATTTGCAGAGGCAGGTGGCAGATCAGATCCACCATGGCACACTTATGCACCAACGCATCGATATTTTGTATGAAGCATTCTCCAATACACCAGCGGGGAAAAAATGTATGATGTTTGTAAGACCTTTTGTCCTGCCAACTTAGAATGGACCACACAACAAAGACCCCGGTGAAGAAATTTCTGATGCTAACAGGTAATTGTATGGCTTGGAGCTCTTTCTTGTTCTAGTTAGATGTGAATCTTAGCTCTTTTTTGTTCAGTTCCAAATCCAGTCTAGTTTTAATTTTGGTTTTACTATTTGATGTAAATACTATAGGTTGTCACTTGCCCCGGTTTCCTCTTGGTAGGGCAGATGGAGGACCACCTTTTTTAGACATGGACATCCCAGACTGCCAACTATCCCGATTTCCGCTAATTCAGCGGAATAGTTGACAACCTAACAACAAATGTAATTTTTGTATGTAATATGCTATAATAGGATATGGACCTCTTTTTATTTAAAAAAAAAGTGTACTAAATTTATAATAGCCATTAAATGTAGTAAATTTGACATATGTATTTAAATAAAAACAGAATTTGTTTTTTGTTCTTTTATGTTAAGAGTTTTTTTTTTTTTTTTTCTAAGTGGATCATTTACAACTCACTTTCGAAAGTTAAACATTGATTTTAATTCAAATGAATTCAAAATTGAATCACAGTTATATAAACAAATAAATTGTTCTAAACTATGCATTAGTTTTTCGAAAGTTTGCATTATTATGTACTCATTGTTAGGTTTGAGAGTTATTTTCTTCTTTTATATCTACATCAACTTTGTTTTTAGTATGATGGATATGTCAAAATAGGGAATACGATGGAGTTGGTGGAATTGTCAACCTCAATAGTGTACATAATATTTTATTTATATTTTAGTTTAGTTTAGGTAAATTTAAAGTTATATATCATAGTTTGTTTTAGTTTAAGTAAATTTAAAATAGAATTATATATATATATATATATATATATATATATATATATATATATATATATATATATATGAAGTTTGGGGCTGTAGTGTTTCTTTTGAATCCTGGAGAAAGATAGAAAAAATACAAAAGAATTTTATAATCTATAATCTCAAAATTAAAGGAAATACACCCTATCACATCCTCCTCTTAGAAACAAGCCTCTCCCCCATTGAGAGCATGGCTATGACTAGATACCTAATGTATAAGAACAAGTTAAACAACATGGAAGACACAAGGCTACCTAAAATTGCATCGAAATCAAGTCATAACCACCATCGACTCAAGCGATGTTGGCATAAAGATGCATGGTCTTGGCTAAACTATTGGGGAATCATGGAAGAAACAATTTTGCAGAATAAAGATAATATTAAAAAAAATGTCAAATCAAAATTTAAGGAGAAAATGTAGTGTTATAAAGAGTTAGAGGAAAAAAGAAAATTAAGGTATTATAAAGATGTAATCAACCCTAATCTAGAAGACCAAAATTATCTATCTGTTTTTCCAAGCTTAAAGAAAAAAATAAGGATTTCTAAGATAACAACAAATTCTCACGAGCTCCATAGTGAAACTGGGCATTGGTCAATTCCTAAAACGCCATGGGATGAAACAGTGTGTCACCTTTGTGACACTAAAAAAGTTGAAGATGAAAAACACTTTCTTTTATATTGTCCAGCCTATAACCATATTAGATCTCATTTTCAAAATATTTATCACACTACCAACCTTCCTAACCTCTTAACTCAACAAAAGTATGGTGAGCTTGGAAAACTTCTCTTAATGTTTTTTGAGCACAGAAACAAAATTCTAAAGAATCACAAGTAATCACTTACCCTCTTAAGGTCCGATAGACCAGTTCGGTCTTAGTGTCCACGTTAATCATCATCATCATCATCATATATATATATATATATATATATATATATATATATATATATATATATGATTTATGGTGCATATTTAAATATTTTATTTAAGATTTCAAATATTGTTTTATTATCACTATATTTTTAAAAGTTATTTGTCAATTCTATGTTAAACATTGAAAGAATTACAATACTATATGTCTCTTTATTTATTTATAAAGTTGATATAAACATATTTTACTTAAGGTGGGCATTGAAATATTTTATTTATGGAGGATATTGAAATATTTTTCTTAAGAGCCATGTATCAACTCTTTGTTGATCATGAAAGGAATTACACATCTCCCTCATACATGTCTGTAGGAGGGGTGAACATCATAATATTTTTCTTAAGTGTCATGTGTCAACTCCATGTTGAGCTTGGAAAGAATTTAATACAACTCTCTCAATAAGATTTTTTTACTATTAATCTCTATATCTCTATATCTATCTATCTATCTATCTATCTATATATATAATACATAAGGTGGTCATTAAAATATTTTGTTTATGGTGGATATTGGAATATTCTATTTTAAATGTCACAAACCCAATCTTAAGCATTGGAGGAATTACACATCTCCCTCTTACAAGCTGATAATACTTTTGGGGGCATTGCACATCTCATCACCAAACCTAAAGAAATAAAGGGTCAAGACTTACCTTCTAGCTAGCTCTTTGAGAGAAAATATAAGCCTTTCCTTGAGTACCTAGTAGTACTTGAACTATCTCTACTCAAACTTTGAGGGGAAGTAATTTAATTTCAACTTGTAAGAATTCTCTCTCTCTCTCTCTCTCTATATATATATATATATATTCTCTCTCTCTCTCTCTCTATATATATATTGTAGGTAATGAAATATTTTATTTATGATTGACAATAGATTATTTGTTTTGTGGTTAATAAATTTTAAATGCCACTTATGAATTCCATGTTAAGAAATGAAAGAATTACACATCTCCCTCATTATGTAAAAAATACATTTTAATTTCAATTCTTTCTAACTACCTATCTATCTATACATAAAATTGATTTGAAAATATTTCAATTCTTTTTATTTATCTATTTATAAATATCAATTGAATAACTTCAAAATGAATATCGATTAAATAACTTCAAATAAATGTATATCACTGATTGTTTCCGGTTACTCTTATTTCATGTTGAGGGCTTATATGTTTTTAAGCTGGCTGAGACAACTTTAAAGTTAAAAGTTAATTTTAATTTCAATATCAAATCGAAGTTTATTTAAAATCTGTTTTTTTTTTCTCAAAATCTACATTATTGTCTACTTACTGTTAGGTTTGAGGGTGCTTTTCGTCTTTTATATGTACAGCTATTTTTAGTATAATGGCTATGTACAAACAGGGAATAAGAACAAGGCAGGTGGGAGAATTATCGGCCTCTCGGTGCACATTTCAACATACTATTTCATTTTAGTTTAAGTAAATAAGAACAAGGCAGGTGGGAGAATTATCGGCCTCTCGGTGCACATTTCAACATACTATTTCATTTTAGTTTAAGTAAATTAAAAATTGAGATGTAAAAGGATTAGAATAGATAGCTGTATCAATCATCAATATCAAACCTGTTTTACTCCTCGGGATTGCTTTTTTTATCATTATACATCTCATGAATTAGAAAGTTAATTTTAATTTAGATGAATTGAAAATAGAAATGTAAAATATTAATGACATATTGAGTGGAAATAATGATTAAGAAGGTGTATTTCCTCCTAAGAGATTACAAAGTCAAATCGATGGGGAGTAGGATATGTATACCTATGTAGACTTTAGTAGTCAAATCCTTGAGGGGAATGAGTCAAATCAATGATTTTAGGGTCTAAGTTTTCCTCATGGGCTATTTTTCCATGGTTTTTCCCATAAAAAGATCGGTCATTCTAAAAATGATTCGCCCAAATTTTTTAGGATAAAATTATTTCACCTCAAAAATTGCCAAAATTTTATAAAAAGTATATAAAATCCTTAAAAATTTGAATATATTTACAAAAATATATCCAAACATTTATAGTTGACATACTAAAAATTAATAAGATTAGCCAAAATTTCTATATTTAAAAATAAATTTCCATCATTAAAATCATCCCTACTTTATCACATAAACAAAAAAGTTTTTAATACTAATTTGATTTCTAACTTAACAATAACCTTAAAATTAAATTATTGTTATAAAAAACAACATAAAAAAATTCAAAATTTGTTTCAAAATCTCAATTAAATTAAATGTACTAAATTTGACACATATATAAAAATCAATACCAAATTTGTAAAGAGATTATTTACTTTCTAAGTTGCCTTACAACTCACTTTCTCAAGTTAAAAGTTGATTCTAATTCAAATGAGTTGGAAATTAAATCATAGTTATATAAGAACTCAATATCAAATTGAAGTTTGTTTTAAAATTTGTATTATTGTTGAAGTACTGTTAAGTGTTAGGTTTGAGTGTGTTTTTCTTCTTTTATATATACATCTACATGTAGTCCAATAACAACAACAAGGTATATGAGATGAGGTATTATTTTTTTTTTATTTTTTTTTATATGTATGTAATTTCTCCAATATTTAAAATGGATTAGTAACATTTAAAAATGGATTAATTACATTTAAAAAAATTATAATGTCTATTATAAATAACATATTTTTATTTCCACATTAATTAAAGTATTTCAATATCTCTCATATATATATATTGAAATACTTTAGTTAAAATGGACATTGAAATATTTTATGTATGGTAGAAATTGAGAATTTTTTAAATGTCACTAATCCATGTTGACTAGTGGAAAAATTACACACATATAGATAATTAAAAATAAAAATCCATAAGAGATGTGTTTAATTATTTCCATGCTTGACATGGAGTTGACACATGGAATTTAAGAAAAATATTACTAAGTAGATTCTTTGTACCATGTATGAGGGAGATATGTATTTCTTCCATGATCAAGATGGAGTAAACAAGTCAATGTTGATTATAAATAAAATATTTCAATGTCCACTTAAATTTTAAAAAAAATTATATTTTTTTTATATATAAATAAATATATAGTAATTTAATAATGTCCCACATATATATAAGGTGAACATTAAAATATTTTGTTTGTGGTGGAGATTGGAAAATGAAGAATTACACATCTCCCTCACACACCATAGTCGAAGGTACCTCTTGTCAATAAATAAAATTTCATTAAGTACCACAAACACTTTCCATGTAGGGAGGTGAGAGAAAGCACTTATTTTATGTTCATTTCACTTCACATCTCATCACTAACCCTGAAGATATAAAGGGCTATGACCTAGCCTTCTAATAGAGGGGAAGAAATATAGGTCTTTCTTTTAGCACCTAGTATCACTTGAGCTAGCTCTACTCAAAGGAAGATACTTTATATATATATATATATATATATATATATATATATATATATATATATATATATATATATATATATATTAAATCTCTTGTGTAT
>ML802769.1:104791-134378 GCA_009831015.1 Picea engelmannii
TTCTAAATGTTATTTATGAATTCCATGTTATGTTATGAAATGAAGTAAATACACATCTTCTTTATAATATAGATATTTTTTAAAACATTTTATTTATAATTGATTTTGAAATATTTTTGTGTTATTAATATTTTTTAAATATAACTTGTCAACTTCATATTAACCATTCAAAATATTATATATCAAATAATTTTTTGACATAAAAATCAATATCAATTAAAAATAAAAGAACATTTCCACACAAAAACAAATATCAATTAAATACTTAAAAATAGATACAAATTTATCAATATCAATTAAAATCTTTAAATAAATGTAAAATACTAAATTTTACAAATGTATCAAAAACCAATATCAATTTTTTTTTTTTGATAAAATTTATTTTTGTTTTCTGTTATTTCATGTGAAGAGCTTATTTGTTTCTATGAGTTACAATTCATCTTGTAAAGTTAAAAGTTAATTTTAACTATTAAATAACCTCAAAATAAAGGTAAACAAGATTAATTTTGACATTTATCAAAACTCAATATCAATTAAGTGTACTAAATTTATCAATAACAACTAAATTTGACATATGTGTAAAAACTAATATCAAATTTATTTTTGGTTCTTTCATGTTAAAAGCTTATTGGTTTTCTTAGCTCGCTTAGTTACAACTCATCACCTTCTAAAGTTAAACGTTGATTGCAATTCAGATAAATTCAAAATTGAATCAGAGTTATATAAAAACCAATATTAAATCGAAGTTTGTTCTAAACTCTACATTATTTTCTCAAAGTTTGCATTATTGTCTACGTATTGTTAAGTTTGAGGGTTCTTTTCTTCTTTTATATGTACATATTTTGTTTTTAGTATAATGGCTATGTACAAACGGGGAATAACAAGGTAGACCCTGGAATTGTCGACCTCTCAGTGCACATTTGTACATAATATTCCATTTTAATTCAGGTACATTCTATATATAACTTTGCTGTTTTGAACTCTCTAAACTATGTGGTTTTGAAAACTATATGGTGATGTGAATTTGTATTTAAACTTTACGATATCTCTAAACTCTTTGGTTAAACATTGAGCACTTGGATTGTATTTATAAATTAGAATAAAAACAATCAATTTAAGAAGGAGAGGTTGAAGAAAATCGTAATTTGAGAGATAAGATTAAAGAAATAAAAGAAAAACTAACCAACAATTTGGTCTTAAATAGTTTGGAAAACAAATTGGATAAATCATTAATTGAAACAATTTACCTCATAAAAGAAAAGAGGCTTGGAAAAATAATTGAACATAAAGATAGGTTGATGCTTGTCAAATTGAGTTGTACTAATCATAAATATAACATACTCAGTAAATCTTTGAGCTTAAAAGGGTCGGGAATATTTATAAATGAAGACCTCATTCCTAAAGTTTGTTGATATTATGGTAGTTGCAAGAGGTATTAACCTCCACGTGTAACCTTGAAAATAATAGGATATTCTAGAAAGCAAGAAGAAACCTTAAAGCATTGGACATAACCCTAGAAGACAAGTCAGCTAAATGAAATATTTAATATTGAGTGTTTTTCCTCTAGAATCAGAAGTCGGCCCAGACAGTTAAGGAGAAACAATATAAATACAAGATTCTAGAGCTCATTTTAAGGACACATCTCACAACTGCAAAAATGTAAGAGTGTGCATTGCAGAAACTGAGTAAGTGTGCAAGTCTAGAGAGTAGTTGCAGCTGCACCTACTGCAACCTGTATTCTTGGTTTAAGCTTGGACTTTCTATTGGTTATGGTTTGGATTTTCTGCCCTTTGTTCTAGCTCTGGAGAGAGGTACGCTACATTGATTGGCTATTAGGCCTAGGGTTTTCTTCCAAAATAATTATCTGTCAAGGTTAAGGTGCTTGGGGTGGCTCCGGCCTATGGTTGGGTGACAATATTGTTATATTGTCTATAGTTAAATGATTACACCTATTTTTCTAACAGGTTATGGGCCCACAATATCTTTGGATAGTCTAACCACTAGAAGATAGATTGGGAGGATTTGCTCAGTTACAGTTGCAGTTGCAGTCAGTTTTTGTTGCAGCAATGAAACCCTAACCCTCTTGTTGAGGCACCTTAAGTGAAGAGATTGAAATAATTTATGTATATCCTAGTGTGCCCTAACCTAGTTCACCTCCTGGAACTCTCAACAAGCTAAGACACCAAGTTTGAGTTTTTGGTCAAAGTAAAAGGTTGACCAAGTCAAAGAAGTCATGACTTACTCTATGAAGTCATAAAATAAGTTAGAAGGGGCTTCTAACTTCAGAGAATGGAAGACAAGGATTGACCTCATCCTTTCCAAGAATAAAGTGTTGGATATCGTGAAAGGAAAGATTGTGGAACCACGGGTTGAAGAAGGAAAAGAGAAGGAACCTCAGAACGTTGCAATTATGGAGAAGTTTAAGAACAATGACATCAATTCCATGAGTATCATAGTAGACTCTGTAAAACACCACTTGATACCCTACATCTCTCATCTTGACTCGTCTAAGAATATGCATGATGCCTTAACTAACCTCTTCTCAGTTAGAAACATTGGACATGTAATGAGTCTGAAGAATGAGCTCTGTGACATGAAAATGAATGATAATGACAACATAACATCATACTTTATGAGAATCTTTCAATTAAGAGATCAACTACAAGATATTGAAGAAATCATTTCAGAGAAGGAATTGGTAAATATAGTACTCAATGGTCTTCCCAATGTAACATGGGATGCATTTTCAGCAAGCATGAACACAAGGAAGGAGTATCCCACATTTGAAGAACTTTGGACTTGTTGTGCACAAGAAGAATCGAGGATAAGCGCAAAATATAAATTCCAAAGGAAAGATGATGATCAAGGCTACACAACAAAGTTCAATAAATTAAGGAATAAGAAGAAGTTTGATTCAAGGAAGAAACCAAATCAAGAGAAAGATATGTCAAAAATACAATGCTTCAACTATCGAAAATATGGTCACTACAAGAATCATTGTCCCGATTTAAAGAAAAGGAAGGAAACACACGAAGCATTAGTTGTCGAAGAAAGGGAACCCTCAAAGAAGGCCAAGCTGGTTTAAATATACTTCTTCTTCTAAAACAAGGTAACAATATTCTTCATAGTTCTTGTACATACCATGTTTACATAGTTTTTGTACATATCTTTCATATCTATTTCTTAGAAGATAAGATGTTCAAGTAAAAAAATACTTATGGAAGAATAACAAGATAAGGATTGGTATCACGATGACTACAAGTCAAACAATACACATGAAAAGATGAAGTACATTGACAATCCTTGTTAACAATTCACGTGGAAGCTATTACATAAGTAACAACTGCAAGATAAGCCTAAATCAGAATCAAACTTGAAGAAAACTAGAAGAAGTAAAAACAGAAAAAAGTCATCGATCAAGAGGAAATTAGAAAAAGACTTGTGACACTTTGCAGAAGGCAATAAGGATGCAGACAGAAGTGTGGACTCTCTTAGATGGAGGGAGATTATTATATAATTCCAAAAGAAGAGAATGAATTTGTGCATGAAGGATTAGGAGGGAGATAATCCTAAATAATATGATCCATTGAGGATTATGAAGTATCTATCCCTGTTCCCATTGAAAGTAGAAACCATGAAAAGCAACACATGTTTAATTTGGTTTTAGAAGAAGTCTTCTTTGAAAAGAATCCTTAAAGTATCCTTGGTTTTCCATCTACATACATGATCCTATGATGAAAGGAAGAAGTTGGAATCTTTAGGGCATGGAATCTATAGAAAAATCCATGGACCCAAGAGCTAAAGAGAAACATGAGGAAGAACACGAAGATTCCAAGAGAGAAAGAAAATCTAGATCAACCAATCATTATACCGAGAATCACAAGACTACCATCTTGGTTTCAACCCACTAGAAGAAATCAAGAAAAATAAATGGAAGTTAGGATGAATAAAAATAAATGTGAGAAATTCTGAAAAAGAATTATGAATGGAAGCATTGTGAGATTCAGAACTAGAGGTTCTTCTAGAAGGAGGAGAAGACTATGATGATAGATTGTTCGAGTAAACATACATACCTCTACATGAGCCATTATATCTTCTGCAATATCCATGGGTTGGAGTTTACATCAGATGAATGTAAACAATGTTCCTCTCAACAGAGTAATTGAAGAAGAAACATATTTAGAGAAACCTCAAGGCTTTGAGGTATACCAGAAAGAGACCCATGTATGCAGATATAAGAATACCTTGTATGGATTCAAACAACTTGATACAGATTATCTCATATACAACAGAAGTGTGGTGAAATTTTTTTATGACAAAGATAGTGTATCATAATAGTTACCCAGAAGTCTGGGATGATGGATTGTTAATCCCTGGCAGACTCTCATAATGACAGAAGAAGTGCTACTTTGATATGTTTCAGTTTGAGCCTTGCCACGATGTCATGAGCTAGAAGAAACAAAAGTGCTGAATTTGACCATGTTATCTTGTAATGATCAAAGCCTTCATAGAAAACCAGTGTTCTATAACAGACCAAAGTACATTGAGATCAAGCATTACATTCTTCAATATATCTCCATAGATGAGAAGATAGAAGATATTTTGGTAAAACCTATGTCAAAGATGAAAAATTTGCAAGCTAGGGCTTGTGGAGACGATTTCCTTATTGAAAAAGGAAGAGATCACTCCCAGGTTGGGAGGGAGCACTGATGTGTTATTGATTTATGGACAGTCATTTTTTGGTTCCAAAAATGGTCTAAGATGAGTAGTTCTTTCAAGTTCGAAAAGTGGTTTTAGATTTCTAACAGACATGCATTTCCTAGTTCGGAAAATGGTCCAAATCAGACAGTCATTTTCGTAATGAAAATGGTTCGATAGATTGTTGATATACCATAGACAATTATTCCCCTTGTGGCTAGTGTGGGGGAATGGTCTAGGATAGTCATTCTTCTTGGCAGTCACTCTGAGTAGTGTTCAATTAGAATGGTTTTCCTCGTCGGACAATCATTCTTTCAAGGTTCATAGTTGTGAGCAGTTTTGAAGAATGGTTCATTTTGGAGGTTGGTGCAGGACAGTCATTTCCATTAGGAAATGGTCCGGACAGTCATTCCCTAGGGAAGATTCATTATATTCAGGTTTCACTATGTTTAGTGCCAAAGGAATGGCCCAGTTAGGTGAATGGTCCAGGTTTAGCAATCAGGGACAAGAATGAGTCTGCCATAGGGACAAGGACAATTGTGTTATATTGAATGGAATTGTTATGATTTCCATGTAGACTATTAGTAGTGTTGAAAATGTGTATCAACAAGATGGATAGTCAGTGTGCTAGTGGGAAGACATTCTCTAGGGGGGAAATGGTCCAGGACATTTATTCTTCTAGTACGTATGTCTGGATTAGAAGAATAGCCTTTGTAGCACATGGCGTGGCTTCCAACATCTGTTGAAATAGTTATTCTTCTAGGACATATGTTCGGATTAGAAGAATGGTTCTTGCATCACTCTGTGGAGTGAGTGACTTATTCAGTATCATGATTGATTAATCAAATGGAGTATGGCTTCAAGAGATGATGTAGTTGATGCTATCATATGATATTGATAATGATGAGGGTGCTCGTGATCTAATCATGAGATAGCTTGTATGGCTATGATGATGCTACTGAGTGAATGGTATGTTTGTTCTCAAGATCATTGCTTTCAATACCTCCCTATTTAGGAGGGAGTGTTGATATTATGGTAGTTGTGGAAGGTATTAACCTCCATGTGTAACCATGACAAGAACAGAATATTTCGAGAAGCAATAAGAAACCCTAAAGCATTGAACATAACCCTAAAAGACAAGTCGGCTAAAAGAAATATTTAATATTGAGTGTTTAGCCTCCAGAATGAGAAGTCAACCCAGACAACTAAGGAGAACAGTATAAATATAGGATGCTAGAGATCATTTTAAGGACATAGCTCACAACTGCATAAATGTAAGAGTGCGCACTGCAGAAACTGAGTAAGTGTGCAAGTCTAGAGAGTAGTTGCAGCTGCAACTACTGCAACCTGTATTCTCAGTTTAGGCTTGGACTTTCTATTGGTTATGGTTTGGATTTTTTGCCTTCTGTGTTAGCTCTAGAGAGAGGTACGCTACATTGATTTTCTATAAGGACTAGGGTTTGCTTCTAGAATCATTCTCTCTCAAGGTTAAGGTGCTCGATCGCAGTCTGCTTTGATCAACAGTGGATATATGTCCACCCTCATATCCAACGGTTGTTAATTAATGGAGACCATCTGAATGCCTAACCCCAACAGTGGCCCACCATCCCACCTGACACAATGTCTACTAACATGTGGTAACAAGGGCATATCATAGGGTGACAGTTTGCAAAGTAAAAAGGATTATGGGGAATTGACTAGACATATGGACTGTGAATTTGACATCAAGATAAAAATTACACAAGGAACATATATCCAGGGTTCAATGACTCTTTGCGCTTCTCACACATGTCACAAACATTTGGAGTTTGTTTATAAACTATTCATTCGTCTTTCCCTGCATCCATGTGGGGAAGACATTTACACATTCCATGATCAACAATGGATAACCCACTTGGAAGATTGATCGATGGTTTTTTTTACATTGGTTTCTTGTTGGGAATATTGTCGATTCAGATGCTCATATGATGAAGGGAAGAGCTAGCTTGGATGTTAGGGACATGATTGATCACTTGAGCACTATTTCCAAGGTGATCGTGACAATGTTACACCTCGACATTGTTCGATAACCATTAATTAATTCAATAAATACTGCAAGAATTTTTGTAGCAGAACCCTTCAAGGCTCGATGTTGTAAAACTAGGGCTCTGATACCAATCTGTAACACACCTAGGTCAAAAAACTCGAAATTCCTTGCTCTATACTCTAATTTGTACCATACCCACCTCCTGGGTGCCTCTAATTTTGCCCTCTTGGGATATCTTACATTTATGATATCCATTAATTACATAAAGAAGCACAAAATGTACACATGAATTCAAGAATATTCATGCTAACTGCAACTACATATTAACATGTCATGCACAACAATAACCCACAAACAAGCATATCATAAACACATCATATCTCAGAGATAATAATTAATACGTCGCATAAATAAATACACAACAGAGAAAACCATGAAATAGAGCACTTATCTTAAACATTTCAATGACCAACTAGCTATAGATCAAGGAAATTCCACCCAACAATAGATGTTGTTGTTCCAAATATGAACAACAACTCAACCCTGAGTCGGGGCTATGAATCCACATGGACGGGTTGCAAGACGGAACTCAGATTCCCCAAACCAGTTAGCACTTAATATCTCATGGTTTCTCACACACAACAATCTAAAATACACCAGCCCTCTTCTCCGTAGACTTCACCACCCAAAGACCATGGACCCCCTTCACTGCCACATAGTTCCTCAGGCTATCCACTTCTTTCTAGGGCTCTAGTGAATTTGGTCTAGAATCTTCATGATGGGACTCTCAGGATTTGCAACTGTGATTAAAATTCAACAAATACCAATGCATATTATACATGTAGGCATCAATTCATGGTTGGAATACACCAGTCATCTCTATAGCCAACAAACATGGCTTGTTTTCCAACAATTTGTTTTCCTTCTTTTACCCCCAAGCCAAGATCAGAATAAGTGGTAATAATGAATGAGCAAGGAGCGAATGGAGAGAGTGATCAAAATGAATAATGTGTGTGTAACCCCACAAAAAAACCAAAATATGGATTTATATATTTAATAGGAAATCAACAATTACATGGTCTTCCCCAAGAAGCTCATGTAACCACTTCTCTCAATTAAAACAATTGTGGGTTAAAAATGACTTAGCCCCTTAAGCCCCCTCTCTCATGGAATCATATCCCCTTATATCTATTTTCCTTATCTGTCTAGCATCATGTGATGTATTTTATTATTATTATTTTTTACAGAAGAAAGAGTTTTTTATAGTAATATCAGTGGTATGACCACTGTGGAAAAAGTACAAAATTCAGCATTGCGTTGTATGCATGGGCTTCGAGATTACATAAGGCTCTTCTCTAGTATAGAGTTCCAGGATTCCCACTACTTTCGATAATTCAAAAAAGTCTAAACACAGTCTGAGGTCCGACTTACAATATGACTGCTTGTAATACAAAGGGAGATTGTGCTCCTGCGTACAAAGAAAAACCCATAGAACCAAAAAGGAGATAGAGTCGAGAGGTAGATAAACCATAGTTAATCCTTTGGATCCAGAGCAATGGATCTTTTGCTTGGAGAAGCCTTCACACCTGCACTTGTTCAATGACTCGAGTCTACAGCTTGGAGTTCCATCTTTCCAATTTGTGCCTCTAGTTCCACTATTTTGCTGTTAGTTTGTTGTGTTGTGTGAGTGAGAGCTTAGACCGCTTCCTCCCTAATATGGATGAGGTCTTTTTCCACCATTTTGAACCTTTGGCTGCCTTCCTCGTCTAGACAAAGCAGGAAAAATATGTGTGCATTGAGAGTACGTGTCATCCTGGAAATTTCAAGTTCTAGGGAGGGAGGGGGATTGGGAGGGGAGGTTGAATTGGAGCTGGAAGCCATAGTGTGTGAAAGGGAAGCAAGCAAGAACCAGGTACGGGACCAAGCCAAATTAGTCGGGCAGGAGTGAGCTGGAGGAGGGTTTGAACACACCAGCCAAGTGAGAGACCCTGCATCAACAAGAGAACATGATAGGAAGGAATAGGGCGCCACCTTCCCGTATTTAACACTAGTCCAAGCGTGCAGTGCCATGAGAGGAGGTTGATTCGCACGAGTGCCATGTCGGAAGGGGGTGGGTTCAGAGTAGAACAAAATGAGTGACGGGAGGTGAAGGATGAGCGAGGAGTGACAAAGGGACATGAACGAGTAAGTGAAGTACCTTGGCACAAGAAGGGGGACAGACAGAGGTAATACCTGAGGGCTACCATGCTTCAAGAGGCTCGGGAGAAACATGTGCCCGATGTCGTAGGAGGTCCAGGTGAGTGCCCTCCATGTGTCGTTAAGGGAGAGGGTCGAAGAGAAGAAGTCCATTGATGGAGAGTTGGCCCCTACTCAAGGGGGTGGCAGCTTTGGCAGCCTGGTCTGCTTCGTCATTGAGCTGTCTAAGCACGTGAAAAAGGTCGATTTTATGAAAGGAGTGAGAGAGCCATAGGATTTTCTTGGTGATTTTCCGAAGGTTCATTTGATTTGGCAACGTGTTCATGGCCAGAGCTTGGATTAAGATACGAGAGTCTCCTATCACTATAATGTCTTGGATAGCTAGCTTATGGGCTTGAATGAGTCCTTGCCAAAGGCTTAGTGCTTCTGCAATGTTATTGGTTTCTTCTCCTAACCCCCAGGAATAGACTAGTTCCCAAAATTCAACGGGATCATAGATAACCCCTCCTCTTCCAGCCGCCCCTGGGTTTCCTTTCAAAGTTCCATCAAAGAACATAATGTGTTTGTGTTGAATGCGTCACCAATCTTTGAAGTCCTCGAGCTACTTCTGCACTTCCCAAATTTTGTGAGGGGTGGGGAGAGGAGGGGTGTATTTAATATCAGGGCCACGGCTACGGAGCCATTCATCTTCAGGGGAAGAGTAAGTTTGCGATAAGGTGTTTGGCAACAGGTGGCTGAGGCAGTTGTCGAGTAAGGATTTGTCTTTGACAGAGACATGGGCATGGGTGGAGCTTTGGTTTCTAAAGATTCGCAAGTTCCTTTCGATCCAGAGTTTCCAGAGGATGAGTTTAGGGAGAGTCATCCAACATCTTTTAAGGTGATTTTTTGCCTTGAGACTGAAAGGACAGTAGGTGGTCCAGGCTTTTAGCAGGGAAGTAATATCTCAGGGGAAAAGGTTGGTCGGGGTCCCTCCGAGGAGGGAAGTCTAACAAACTTCTTTAGTGAAGGAGCATAAAAGGAGCAGATGGTCAACAGTTTCTTCCACATATTACATGTGATGTATTTTATTATTAATAATCATCAAATGTTGCATTTCTTAGGCACTCTAGCCTCTTTTAATTGTTTGGGCACTTTGGCCTTTCATAAAATAAAAAATATATATTATTTAATTTGGGGACTCAAAACCGGGGTATTACATAGCCATCCAAAATACTCCAATGAAAATTCATGTCCTTGCATAAGAGGGTCGACCCCTTTAATTTTCCCTTACAGTATACAAATTGACTTTTTACATGAAATAAAACACTAAAGAGTGTGACGTCATGCCGTATTAGGGTAACATAAGGATAGAAGTGAGGCATGAAAGCTCTAGGAAGAATTCATTGGGCCTTCAAATTCCATATGTCACTCTCTCATGTGCCAACCATGATATCCTCATGGAAATTCACCTCTGAAACCACCTCATGCATCAAACCATAACCCTCCAAGGTGACGTCAAGGAATAACAAGTGAAGTCCTAGGGTTCCAAAGGCCAACATCCAAGTGGACAAGGGTGAAACCTCACCCTCTAGCAATTTCCAGGTTCCTCCAAAGGAAACATCATGTGTCCTCTAGGTGCAACATCTATCATCCATGGTCTTCCTCATGTGGGGTCTAGCGTACATCCTGTGGGAATGGTCCTACAAAGAAAAACAATTAATCCCTCCAAGGGTTAACAATTCACAAGTATCATGCCAAGTAATGCATATTTAATATAATAACCAACCAAACATGTGCATCGAGCCCCCTTTTCAATGTAAACAAATCCTCAAAGACCTTCTAATTTTTTCTCGATTTAGGTATGGGAGGGGTGTCAATGTTGGAGTTACTTCACAAACACCTAGGATTTCTTTTTCCTAAGGTTTTTCCTTGTTTGTTAGTCATAATTAGTCATTATCTAGTCTCCGATAATTTAGGGGATAATATTCCACCTGGAGAATATTCTCTTTGAGTTGACACTTTAGTTTGACTAGTTGAGTTGAGTTTAGATGTTGCATTGGTTTTTTCACCATGCAACATTGGGATAATCACCATGCTAATTAGATATTTTTTTGGTATCATCACTAGAGTGTCACATTATCCTTGATTCCTTGAGTTAACTCCTCACTACTCTTTGTTCAGTCAGTTAACTGAAGACTAGTTGACTAGTTAACTCAACTAGGTGGTAGTTCACTCTCGTAACTGCCTGAGAGACTAGACTAGGTGGTAGTTCACTCTCGTAATTGATGGTGTGTGTCCATATCACACTAGAACACCACTATGGTGCATTGTTTCACCTCCAGTGTGCACTTATTGAGCTGTACAGAGTATATCATGTGTAAACTATTCATTATTCATAATGGTTAATGAGAATTCTTTCATTCTTTCTCTCCTTCTTCTTCTTTCTCCAATTCTCTTTGAAAATGTGTGTATCATTGTTTAGATAGATCTATTATGTTCAGATTCAACACATTTACATGGTATTAGATATGACATACTGCTAAGCAAAATCTACACCAAAATTTTTTGCAGGTACAAAAGATTGAAGACAACGAAAAGATGGAATTCCAAAAAGAATTCATTCTTACACCTTACAAATATTTTGCATGGAAGGAGAAAATATCCATACATCTCCAAACTATATATTTGTACAGGTTAAACTTGAATAAAGATACAAAACCGACATCAACCATAGAAAAATCCAATTACTTAAATCGCATGGATGAGGCACTCAGAACAATTTGCAGTTTTATTTCTCCCGGTCTCCTTTTTCATATATCTTCCTATAAGAGTCCCAATGAAGCCTGGAACACCTTGGAAGGGCTCTTTGGAAAATAGGATGATATGAGGGGATACATGTTGGAGGTGGATATTCTCACATTGGATCCAAAAATCTTTGATAATATCCAAGATTTATTTACAAAATTCAAGGATTTACTATTGTAACTCAAAGCTTGCGGGGTTGATAAATCGAAGGATGAGAAACAAATGGTTCTCACCATTCTCTCCAATATTGGTCCTGAATTATCTGTATTCATATCTACATTCCATATTGTCAGATTATCCTCTGGAGCCACCTGGAAGATTTCTTCTCTTGAGGACTTTATCGAATCCATGGCATAAGAGAAAACCAAGCTCATCAACATGGGCACAATCAAAGGCCCAAGGGTGCATGCACTCATTGTGCATGATGGCAGCCACAAATATCATAAATCTAAAATTAAATCTCATGCACATACGAAGAAGGAAGGGTACACAAAACCCTTCACTGATGCCTCTGGATCCAAAGGGGAAAACATAAGAAAAGGGTAGAAATGCACATACTGTCACAAAGGATTCCATTCAAAATCTGCATGCATGCAAAAACAAATAGATCTAATGTCTCAAATACTTCAAGAAAACAACCTTGGAGATTGCATCCTCGAGGGTGCAAAGAAGAAGAAACCAGAAGATCTAAATTCCAAGAAAGGCAATTCTAGCCATGCCTTGATTGCAATCAACTCCTCTCCCGATGCTTGGATCGTAGATTCAGGAGAATCACATCACACGGATTCCTCATAAGCTGTCTATTCTTCATTGGATGCATGCAAAGGTTCTCCTATTCTGATGGCGGACAACTCTTCTATCGAAGTCACTAGAAAATGAAGGATTGAACTCACCAATGGAAGCTTCGAGAATGTGTTGCACGTTTCCAAACTTTTTGTCAATCTTCTCTCAGTGCATCAAATGACGAATTCCGGCACTAGAAAGAAAGTCATATTCACACCAAATTATATGGACATATACGATATGCAAACCAACTCTAGGGTTTCTACTGGTGAGGTAAATCATCAGTCTAGATTGTATACATTTTTCTGAATTCATTGAACCCGATTATTCTTTACTGCTTGCTCATGCTGATGAAAGTAGTAGGATATGGCACGAAAGGTTTGGAAATTTGAATTTTAGATACATGCAACAACTTAGCAAGAAAATATTGGTTGATGGTCTACTAGACATCCATTTCTCCAAGGGAGTGTGTGAGGGATGTGTTTTCGAGAAACAACCTCAAGAGAAATTCGACAAGGGAAAGTCCCATAGAGATTCTGCACCTTTAGATCTGATCCACAGTGACATTATGGGTCCTTTTCCACATCCATCCATCAGCAAAGCGAGGTTTGTTCTCATTTTTTTTTATGATTTCTCACGTTTTACTTGGATCTAATTTCTCAGGAAAAAATATGAGGCCTTTCAACACCTCAAAGATTTCAAAGCCTTGGTTGAGACACAATCTGGAAAGAAGATCAAAGTCCTCTGAACTGATAACAGGGGAGAGTATGTGAATCATGAGATCCACAATCTTTTCCATGAGGCTGGGATTTAGTTGCAACACATAGTTCCCTATACTCCTCAGCAAAATGGACTTGTCGAGCGGAAAAATAGATATCTAAAGGAGATGGCATCTTGCATGCTACATGTAAAGTCTATACCATAGAGACTATGGGCTGAAGCACTTAACTCTGCAACATACATCCAAAACAAATCCCCCCATAGATATGTCAAGGATAAGACCCCCTACGAGGCTAGGAGCAACCTCAAACCATAAGTGACCCACTTTTTCATTTTTGGTTCACGTGCATGGGCCTAGATTCCCTCTGAAAAGAGGAAGGCACTTGATCCACAGAGCATGAAGTGATTTTTTGTCGGACACCCCAATGGTGTGAATGGATATAGACTTATTTACCTCTCCTCAGATTGACTCATCATTGAGAAAAGTGTCCAATTCAAGGAAAGTGTCTCGCATGCACCTCAACAGCCGCATGCAGATACCTTCACTCTTCCACCTGTTTGATATGATGAGAATGCACATGCCAACTTTTCTTCATATGAGAGTTCTGATTCAGAGGACTCAGATGATTCAAATTCAGATTCAGTACAGTCATATGTAGAGTCAGAGCATCCAGATGCAGTTGCAGAACCAGAGCAGAGGCCCAAGTGGGCACAGACTACTCTTCAGGATCCAGGGGATCTCGTTGGTGATCCAGCCAATACTAGGAGGACTCAATATAATTTTGAGGAGCCTCATGTTGCATTCACTGCCACTGAACCATTGCCTTCTAGGCATCTTTTCTTGGTTCAGTATTCAGATCCATAGTCTTATGGTGAGGCTATTGGAAATACCTTTTGGGAATCCGTCATGCAGAAGGAGTACAACTCCCTCCTCGAGAACCAGACTTGGGATCTGGTTCCTCTTCCTTCTGAGAGGAAACTTATCAGATGCAGATGGGTCTACAAGACCAAGAGCACAATGAATGGATAGATCAGCAGATACAAAGCCAGGCTTGTCGCCAAAGGATTTCAACAGGTTCATGGTATTGACTATGATGAGACCTTTGCTCTAGTAGCGAAGATGGATTCCATATGATTGTCACTTTATGGCCTCACGCAAGCTCAGAGGGCATGGTGTACCAAGATGGAATCCTACCTATTGTCACATAACTTTGTACATTTTAAATCAGACCCAAATGTCTACATACTCAGGACGACTGATTCACTTCTACTTTTAGTTTTGTACGTTGATGATTTGTTGATCACTGGGTGCTTGACTTCATCTATTGCTGCAATCAAGAGGATTCTACATGACATTTTTTTGATGATGGACATGGGTCTGCTACACTTCTTCCTTGGACTCGATATCAGTTAGGATGCATCAGGCATCAAACTGTCTCATGCCAAGTATGCACAAGATCTCCTTGAGAGATTTCACATGACAGACTACAAGTCTGCTCCAACTCTTTTCCTATCAGAATTCAAACTTGAGGATGGCGGAGAGACTTAACTAGTTGATAGCACACTATATAGAAAATTAGTGGGGAGCTTCCTGTATCTCACACACTCCAGACCAGACCTCTGATATGCAGTTGTCGCAGTTTCCAGGTTCATGCAGGAGTCGCATGAGCTACATTGGAAAGATGTAAAGTGTATTCTTTGATACGTATAGGGCAACATCACCTTTGGGATTCATTATGCAGCAGAATATACATTAGATGGCATTGGGTTTACTCATTCTGAATGGGTTGGTGATAGCATTGATCACAAGTCCACATCTGGTTACTCACTAAGTATTGGTTCCAGGCCTATCTATTGGTCGAGAAAGAAGCAAGTTGTAATTTATGTATCTTCAGTTGAGGCAGAGTACAAAGGGGTAGTTAACATAACCATTCAGGATATGTTGCTACAACATTTTCTCACTGAGTTGGGCATTCAGTTTCATCGGTCAATTGTCATCTGGTGTGACAACCAGATCACTCTGTAGTTCTACAGATATCTAGTTCATAGGTAGCAGACGAAGCACATCGAGATCCCAATGCACTACATATGGGACCTAGTACACGAGGGGATCATTGACTTACAGTTCTTTCCTTTAGCAGAACAAACGACATACATCTTCACCAAGACCTTCATTGAGAAGAAGTTTCATTCTCTGTGAAGTCGTCTTGGAGTGAAGGACACAATTGCCTAGCAACTGTAGTTCTTCTTTTTACATACATTGTACCTTGANGGGTTCCCATGTTTTTCCTCTTTCCTCACATTATTTCAAGTGTATCTTTTGTACTTGGGTACCTAACATGGTCTCATTGTCGAGACCCAATCTTTATTTTCACCATAGTGATGTTCAGGGGGGGTGTTGGAGTTACTTCACACACACCTAGGATTTATTTTTCCTAAGGTTTTTCCTTGTGTATTAGTCATAATTAGTCATTATCCAATCTCCTATAATTTAGGGGATAATATTCCACCTAGACAATATTCTGTTTCAGTTGACACTTCAGTTTGACTACTTGAGTTGAGTTTAGATGTTGCATTGGTTTTGTCACCATGAAACATTGGGATGATCACCATGATAATTCGACCTTGCCTTGCTATCATCACCAGAGTGTCACATTATGCTCGATTCCTTGATTTAACTCCTCACTACTATTTGTTCAGTCAGTTAACTAAAGACTAGTTGACTAGTTAACTCAACTAGGTGGCAGTTCACTCCTATAACTGCCTGAGAGACTAGACTAGGTGGAAATTCACTCCATTAACTACTGGTGTGTGTCTAGATCACTCTATACCACCACTATAAAACATTGTTTCACCTCCAGTGTGCACTCATTGATCTATACAGAGTATATGATGTGTAAACTATTCATTATTCACAACAGTTAATGAGAATTCTTTTATTCTTTCTCTTCTTATTCTTCTTTCTCCAATTCTCTCTGCAAATGTGTGTATCATTGTTTAACTAGATCTATTATTTGCAGGTTCAACACATTTATAGTCAAGGATCCCTATTGGGTAAGCAAATCCCCAAGTCAACGAATTTTTTCCAAGAGGAACCTATTTAGATCATATGATGTGTATGAGGTGGATTGGGAAATACATTTAGTCATAGGGTTCTTGACATATCAAGGGTTTGTATCGTCTCATTTATGGGCTCCTTTTTGGAGGGCGTTTTGCATCTTCCATTTGCAATGCAACATTTTTCCAGGCCCTTTCCATTTGATTTATTATGGTCCAAACATTGAGTGTTATGTGAAATGGAAAGTAAAGAGCATTGTAATTCCACTTGGATTTTATAACACATTGAGTTCTATATGCAATGGAAAGTAAAGGACACCACAAATTCATTCCCCCAACAAGTGAGATGCTTATTAATTATATGTTTTAGAAAGTCCTTGATTTTTATAGAGTAGAGTTTCATTGAACTAAAAACCTTAGGGAGGGAATTTCAAAGGATAATTATTATCTTTTAACTTTTTCTAGCTACAACACCTTTGGGCCTTCAGCCCCTTTTTCCCATGAAATGAGGTACAAGCCCTTCCTTGATTCAATGATCCCAAAACCCCAAAAGATGAGGAAACGAAAGGGGGAGAAGTGTGAAAAATGGAAAGTATGAGTGGGAATGGTATGATGACCTTTCAAGGAACCACCCAATAGAAACACTTTTCTTGAGGGTGTCTTAATTACTAGGAAACCATGCTACCCACCAAGGTGAAACTAGGCAAAATGTATAATTTACAAGAAAACATTACATAATCAAGAAATGATTCTTTGCAACATGTTCAAATGCTTCAAATATTAAAATCACACTTACCACGAGACCAAACTTGTTACCTCATTAAGAAATACCTGTTACCCCCATCCTTAGTTACCCCCATCCTGGGGGGGTAACATCTAGCTCCTACATGGGGACATGTGGTCATCGTAGAGCGCATGAGAACCTCAACATCTCTTGATTTGACCATCGTCTGTAGAAATCAAGCAAATTGTTGTGATCGGAGGGGTGGTGTAACTGGCCCCTTGTTCATATCACAAAACAATACTATAAAAATCTAAAGAAAAATTTGAAAATAAAATGTTCTCATATTTTATTCTAACATATAATTTGAATATGAAAATCATATAAATGTAACATAACAAGATGAAATGATGTAGGAAAGACAACAATGTTATATATATATATATATATATATATATATATATATATATATATATATATATATATATATATATATATATATATATATGAGATGTAGAATGCAAATTCCTTCCCTAGCCACTCTAATCTATGTTAGTGAAATTCTAGGTATAATCCTATAACCAATAAACACATCCTAGTATTGTATCAAAACATCTACTCATGTGCTTCATCATAAACCAAAACAAGAATAAAAAAATAAAAAAATGGTCATGATTTAGAGAAATCATTATATCACATCCGATCATAAAATCTAACTCATGGAGGTGGGAGGGAGAGACAAAATCATGCAACGGGGTATCACCACAACCCTTCACTATCCATCCCAGGACAAGGCCAAGAAAATCATACGAAGGCAGATCCTCATCCTCGACTACAAAGATATCACCAAAAGTTCCATAAAAAGGGATGAGAAGGAACCGATGGAAGGTTCTATGGTTTTCTATGGGAGAAAATGGTGCAAGGTAAGGTATGAAACCAAGCCTAAATAAAAAACAAATCTCCCAACTCAAGGCTTGTTTGCAATGTGTGTGAAAACATAAACCTCCACAACAAACCATAGGTTGAGATTAACTATGTCTTACAGGTAACTAACTATCATGAGGGGAAATACCAACCATATATGTTGTGGAAAAGCAAGGTAAAAAAGGATAAGGCTATGAAGTATTGTCACAAAAATCTTTCTTAAGGAAAATCATTTCCTTACACCCATCAAAACTGGAGCACAATGGTGGTTGAAAGTCCTCTACGTAGAGTAAATACAAGTTCTCAAAAATATATATATCAAACCCCCCAAAGTATGACTAGAAATCATCATGAGAATATTATTGTAAGTCATCCTTGGGTGGTTGGAACAAATTTTTAATGATGTCATCTTCATGTTGCTAAACATCTGAATCACTAGAAATCACACATGATTATTATAAAGAAAACGATTGAAAATAACCTTCAATTTCATAAATGTGGTCTCCATCAGGAAAAATCACATCCCACTTACATCTCTCAACATGTATAAACTCATCAATATTCTCAATCACATCATTACTTTCATTATAACATGAATGGTATAGTGCACCCAAGGGTTTCTCTAACACTTCCTGACTTTTCAAATCATAGAATAGAGCATCATTGAAGTCCTAGAAAGGAGTGTAACTTACCACTTTCTCTTCTTCATGTTCAAGAGGCATGAAGGCTTAGATGACTTCATCAAAAGGAGGATCAGACATGCGTACTTCATCTTTATGAGCAACCTCTTATTTGACATCAAAATGTTCTTTACTTAATTCTTCATTGTTCTCAACAAAATCATGGGGTAATTCTTTCTCCTCTTTGAGGGATTGATAACCCTATTTATATTATTCTTCCTTGGGTTATTTCCTTGGATATGTGCAACCTTCTTCATCCAAGGAAGGCTCAAGACATGGATTTTCATCATTCTTAAAATCTTCATCACTTACCTGCTTGTTTGGAGTGGGGGCTTCATCAAGATATGAATCCTATGAATCATCCCATTCTTCTCCTTCCACATTCAACTCCAATATCTTATATAAAACCCAAGTTTGGTCATACTTATCTCATATCTTGGCACAACATGTTTTTAGTCAGAAGTATGCCTTAGAAAGCATCTCTTCCTCTCCTGACGTTTTGAGACTTTGCTAATAATTTTCCAACCTATGGTCATATTACTTCTAGCTTATTGCATAAAGGTGTATTAGCAAGCGTACATCTCTATAATGATGGACCAGTTTCTTGTATGTATTCTTATCCTCTCTGGCACTTTCCTTCAATATTTGGGAGAATTCATTACATTTCTCCTTGCACGTTTCTTCTCTTTTATCATGGTGTGACATCCTAAGGTCACTTATAAGAGGATATGAGGAGAAACCTTCCCTTTTAAGGGTTTTTGTGATTTCTTGAAGAGTGTCTTCATACGAATGAGATTGTGAATTCCCATACTCAAGAAATTTTCTAATGATGTTTGTGAGAGAGAAGATTGTTTTCAATTTGCAAGTGGTTTTGATCCAATTAATATGGAGACTACAAACTATTGTATTTGTACATACTCACACTCCCCCATACCCTGTATGTATTTCAAGAACTTCACTACATGAGAAACAAGTACTTGTTCATTGAATTTTGGAATGTTTTCTAATCATCTATCCTTATGCTTGTTTGGGTATCTGGGGATTCTTTCCAAATCAATACAAGGAAACCATTTCCAAAAATCCATAATTCCATTACTTGGAAAACAACTCAAAAAGTATTAGTGGATCCACTAGATGATCAGCCTTAGATCATCAAAGGAAGGTGAGGGAATCACCCTTAGTGGAGTCTCTAGGAAAACTTGTAATATAAGGGCTTCGAGAAAGGTTTACCAAATATATGTCAATTGAGTATGACTCAATCCTTCCTGGAAATGACCCCAAAATGTTATCAAGGGATTTGTAGTTGTGCAAATTCCAACACAAGATCGCCAAATCTCGTGTAACTATAGGATATCCTACCACTGTCACCTTAGTAACAAATCTCCTTGTTTTAGTGATGGAGGAGGTCCACCACAAGGGAGGCTTCCCTAGTGACCTCAAGGGATCAAAGTATCAAGTTTGTTACCCAAGCATACCACTCCCTCTCTTGATCACCTAATGAAAAATATAGGTCTGTGAAATGGATGAGGTACGGATTTGTTTGAGTAGCTTCCTAGGACAAAAAAACTTATAGCATATATATGATTGATTTCCATGTATAAACATGCAATCAAAAACTCATAAGACACTAGACAATGATAATTTTCTATAGCTAGTACAAAATTGTGGAAATATAATAGTTTATAACAAAAAGTACAAGTTTGTAACAACAACAATAAATATACCTCAGAAATGCAACAATTGACAATAGAAATACAACATAAGATTAGTAGATTAATACCCAATTGTTATATGCAATTTCTGGTAAGTTTAGGTCACCTTTAGATCAATTTATGCAACAAATAAGAGAGTATTTATATGGACGTAGAAAAAAACTGCAACAACATCAAGTTTGCAATCAAATTAGTTTAATTTAGTGTTATTTGAGTCATTAGATAGATTGAGATATTGAGAATAAAGAGTTTTTTTTATCACTTTCACCACAAAGAGTTGTAATGATTAGTTCTATAGGGCTATGGAGACTTGATAACAACAATGCAATATATTTTGGAGATGAATATAACAAAGGCTAAGAGGTAAGGCTTCAAATCTAAGGTGATATCACATTAGGGCCTTAGGGTTCATACTTTGAGGAGAAGGAATTCTATAGTGAAAGCACTTTTGGGCTCTAGCAACATTTTCTGAGTTTCTCCCTTTTTAGGTACTTCAACTAGGTCATAATCAAGAGTCTAGAATCAAAATCCTAAAGTGATAGCACTTTAGGGATTTATGATTCTAACCCTATGTATAATTTCCTTCACAAATTTATGGATGAAATTAACCTTGTGAGAGGAGGAAGCACTTATGCTCCTCTCTTAGGGTTTTACCAAGCAATATATTCAATATGAACAATTAAAATTCACCATGAAAAATTCAATAACATGAAATGAAATTACATAAATTTACTTATTTCACCAATATATGACGAGAATAAACCCTAATTGCAGCAATATCATCTAAAAATAAACAAATAAGCATCCAAACGTCACTTCCAATATAGTCCATGAGGTAAAAGAGCCAATATCCCAAAAATAGAGAAAATTTCAGAAGTAGTGCTCTCTCAATGGAGATGAATGTGATGATAAAATAAAACTTGGCTAGCCATATTTATATGGAAACCCTAGCCATCTAAAATACTCCAATGAAAAGTCATGTCTCTACATAAGAGGGTAGACCCCTTTAATTTTCCCTTACAATATACAAATTGAATTTTTACATGAAATAAAACCTTAAAGAGTGTGATGTCATGCCCTAGTAGGGTGACACAAGGCTAGACGTTATGTGTGAAAGATCTAGAAATAGGTCATTGGGCATCCAAAGGCCATATGTCACTCTCTCATGTGCCAACCATGATATCATCCTACCAAGCCACCTATGAAACCACCTCATGCACCAAACCCTATTCCTACAAGGTGAAGTCAATGGATAAGGGGTGACATCCTAAGCCTCCAAATGCCAATTCCCAAATGGAGAAGGGTGAAACCTAGTCCTATAGTGATTACCAAGTGCCTCTAAAGGAAACATCATGTGTCATCTAGGTGTAACGTCCATCATCCATGGTATTCCTCAAGTGGGGTCCAACGTCCATCATGTGGGAAAGATCATATGAAGACAAACAAGTATTCCCTCCAAGGCTCCACAAGTAACAAGTATCATTCCAAGTAAGACATATTTAATACATGAACCAACCAAACATGTGCATCAAACCTCCATTTTAAAACCAAACAAATGGTCAAATACCTTATAAGTTTTTCCTAATTTAGGTATGGGATGGGTGTCATGGTGCCCTATTGGGTAAGACAATCCCCAAGTCAAGGAATGTTTCCCAAGAGGACCCTATCTAGGTCATGTGATGCATATGACATGGATTGGGATAGACTTTTGGGCATGTTGTTCTTGACTTATGAAGGGTTCATATTATATCATTTATGGGTGCCTTTGTGCAGAGTGTGTTGTGACCTTCATTTGCAATGTAACATTTTTCCAATCCCTTTCCATTTTATTTATTATGGTCCAAACATTGAGTGTTATGTGAAATGAAAATTAAATATCACCACAATGACACTTGGATCTAGGAATACATTGATTTCCATATGCAATGGAAAGTAAAGGAAAATGCAAATGCATTCCCCCAACAAGAGGGACACTTATTAGTTATATTTTTTAGAAGGTCTTTTATTTTTTTGGACTAGTGTTTCATTGCTCTCAGGACCTTAGGGTGAGCATATGGAAGGATAATGATTGCATTTTTACTTTTTTCTAGCTACAACACCTCTAGGGATTTATCCCCTTCTTCCCATGAAATGAGGTACAAGCCCTTCTTGGGATCAATGAGCCCAAAATCACAAAAGATGAGGAAATGGAAGGGGAAGAAGTGTGGAAAATGGTAAGTATGATCTGGAATGCTACAATGAACTTTCAAGGAACCACCTAGTAGTAACCCTTTTCCCAAGGGTGACCTACTTACTAGGAAACTATGCTACCCACCAAGGTGAAACTAGGAAAAAGGTATAATTTCCAAGAAAGTGTTCCATAATCAAGAAATGATTCTTTGAAACATGTTTAAATGCTTCAAATATTAAAATGACACTTACCATGAGACCAAACTCTAAGACTTGTTACCTCATAAAGCAAGACCTGCAATCTTATTGGAGCGAATTTGGTGTAGTGAATGTTTCTCTGTTGTAAATTAAAGGAGCTATGTGGGGTTTTCTAGGCATCATAATATTGTCACTCCATGTCTACTACTTATGGGCCTTGAGACATCATCTCCTTGGTTACCCCTATCCAGGGGGGGTAACAAAGACTCTTTTTACCTCTTTTATGTGAAGTTCAGGGATGGATTATCTCTCAAGAAACATATAGAGAGATAGAGAAAATACAAAAGAATTTATAACCTATAATCCCAAAATTAAAGGAAATATGTCTTATCATATCATCCTCTTAGAGAAAATATTTTCCCCCATTGAGAGCATGACTATGACTAGATACCTAATGTATAAGAACAAGTTAAACAACATGGAAGAGAAGATGCTTCCTAAAATTGCTTCAAACTCTATACATAACCACTTTCTAATCAAGTGGGGATGGCATAAAGATGTTGAGTCTTGTATAATCCATTGGAGAACCATGGAAGAGACCATTTTGCAGAATAAGGATAATACTACAAATATTATTAAATCAAAATTTAAGGAGAAAATGTCATGTGATAATGAGTTAGAGGAAAAATGAAAATCAAGGTATTATAAGGAGGTAATCAACCCTAATCTAGAAGATCAAAATTATCTCTATGTTTTAACAAGTGTAAAGAAAAAAATAAGCATTGCTAAAATAAGAAAAACAATTCATGAGCTTGATCTAGGTGGATATTGGTGGCCACCCACCTATTCCAATTGGATCTTCTTGACAGTTTTAGTTCAACATGCTCTTTTGTACATCTTTGTAATGGTGGGTTCTACACTTTTGGGGTTGTTTGAATCCCTACACATCTTCTAGGTGGATACTAGTGGCCTCCCACCTAATCTAATTGGATTATTTTGTATGTTTTCATGTCATCACATCTTGTTGTACTTCCAGGGTCATTTTGGGGTCCTTGATAGTGTGTTTTTGGCTCGTCATAGTCAAACTGTAGACAGAGTTAGAGTTTGATGGCATAATGTGTAGTTATCTAAATGACCTTTCCAATGGGCTATCATGTGCCTAAAAAGGAGGTTGTATGCAAGAGTTACGACCCCGAAAAGTTGAGGTACCAACTTACCCTTAAGGGCCCACATAACTTTTGGCGTTTCACCTCCTAGGGTTATGTTTTTTAATTTCCAGGGTTTTCGAATTCATGATTCATATCAAAAAGTTCTCTAGAGCCTCATTGTAATCATTCTTCTCAAACGGATGCATGTAGAAGCCACAACTCTTCTCAGAGATAACTACCACCATTTGAGCAAGTGTTTCAATTCTCCAGTTTTACAGTTTCAACCTATTTCATTTATTCAAGAGAACATATTGTTCACCGGATATCTATGTTGTTCTTCATATCTCTGTGTTTATTGTATTCAACCTGTTAATTAGTTTGTTCCGCTCCTAAATCCGGATCAGTGGTATCAGAGTTGTCTGATCTTGTTTTATTTTTCTTCCTGCATGTCCCCGACAAGATCTAGGTATAGGAGGATGGGACTCGAACCAATCAAGCCGTTGCAAGATCGGTCATGCCGAGCCTAATAAAAACCCATGGGATATGAAAAGAAATATGATGGAGCAGGTTATCCTTTTAAAATGTTGCTCAAGGAATCCATTACGTCACAAAGGAATGAAATGATGGACGACTTTGTACAGATCCTTCAGCAGTTGCCCATAGGAGAAGCATCTTTGTCAAGAGGCCATGCAAACCCCTTCAAGGTACAGGTAAAATTTGATATTCCATTATTTGAAGGACTAATAGATGCAGATGTTGTAGATAAATGGTTGAATCTGTTCGAAGGGTATTTTTCGGTCCACAATTTTTCATATAGGGAAAATATTACTTTTGCACTCCTCAAGGCCATCCCTCATGTTAAGGACTGGAGGGACACTTACTCTAAGAAAAGGGAAATAGAGGAATCTACAATATTTATGGTTTCCCCTACATGGGACTCCTTCTGGGATGCCATTAAAGAAAAATACTAGCCTGTTGTAAGCTACGAGGACTAGTACACTAGATGGACCACCCTGTGTCAAGAAAGGGACCAGACAGTACTAGATTTCACCAATATTTTGCATACTCTGTGCACCAAATTGGGTATCAAAGACTCTGAGCGACATCTAGTGCTAAAATACCACATTGTTTTCATAGATACATTCAAACATAAGTGGAATTTATGTACATCACCTCATTGGGTACGACTTATAGATAGGCTGTCAAGATCGAGCAAAAATTTAAGAAGAAAGGGAGAGAGTTTGGATCTGAAAAATCCTTATAGCCGAAGCATGTAAAAGGAGGCCCCAACCCACACATCAAGGGACAGAGAAAATATGGCCAATCTTAGGACAACCAGTCCAAACCGCAACATAAGAAGGGCAATGAGAAGATGAAGAAGGACATGGGAAAATCCTGTGAGTACCATAAAATCCCTTGGCACAACACTGAATAATGTCGCTCCAAGAAGTAACTCACGATCGATATGAAGGCTTACGAGTTAGAGGTCAATTCTGAATCCGAATCAAATCCCAGAGGGAAGAAGATTATCAATGTTGAACCCAGTGCCAGTGTCACTACCACCAAAGTTTTTCCAAGCGAACCAAAAGAACCATAGGAAGGGGAACGCCTCTTTCACTCATAGATGTGGGTAAAGGGGGCTCTGCTTCATTTCGTTGTCAGTAGTGACAATAATAAAAACCTAATCTCTATATAGGTCATCAAACTATTGGACCTGCCGATGCCACCGCACTTGCATCCCTACATCGATGTTGGATTTGCTAAGGAAGAGATCTTTGTGTCAACCAATAGTGTCGTCTGCCCTACGACATCAAGCCTTTCAAAGATGAGGTATTGTGTGATATTGCTCCACTTGAATTTTTTGATGTTCTTTTAGGACAATCATATTTGTGGAAGTGTCATGATGTGTATGAGTCTATACCCTACAATGTTATTATTTCTTTGGGTATACAATTGTACAGGACACAAAAGGTAGCGCCTCCTACCACTATTTATTTAATCTCTTCTAAGAAATGCAGTAAGGTCATTTCACAAACTGGGAAGTTCGTCTTCTTTTTGATCTGCGATCATAGTAACAAGAAGGTCATTGCCACATCCATGGCCTCTACACATAACCTCTCTTTGTAGTAGAAACAAGTGGACAGTATCATGGAAGAGTACAAAGACATATTCTCCTCACCCACCGAGGTACTGATTCACTTCCAATTCAATAATCCAATTGATCTAACCCCTGGTGCACCTATGCCTAATGGACCAGTATATCATTGCTCGCTGATGAAAAATGACAAAATTAGGTGTCAGATCCAAGAGATTATTAAAAAGGGGCACATCAGGCCCAACTCCTCCCCTTGCGAAAGCCTGATTGTACGAGTGTAGAAGAAGGATGAAACTTGGAAACTCTGCATTGATTACAAATCCTTAAACAAAATCACAGTCAGGAACCGGTACCCAATTCCCAGGAGTGATGACCTTCATGACCAAATCAAGGGGGAAAAGTTCTTCAGCGAGATTGACCTAAAGTTTAGCTACCACCAGGTTCCCATCGAACCAACTGATGTATAGAAGACAAATTTCAAAGCTAAAGAAGGTCTCTTCGAATGGTTGGCCATGCCCTTTGGCTTAAAAATGCACCAACGACTTTCATGAGGTTGATGGATGATGTATTGAGACCCTTCACCAACTCTTTTATGGAGGTATATTTGGATGAAATCCTCATCTTCAATAGAACTTGGGAGAAGCACATGCGACATATTCAATAGGTTTTGAGCACTCTGCAACAACACAAGCTATATGAAAACTTGGAAAAATTCTTTTTTGGCATGAACAAGGTCCAATACTTGGGCTACATTGTTGATGAGAATGGGGTACATGTTGAGCCAACGAAGATCCAAGTCATTCATGACTGACCAGCCTTGACCACACTAACCAAGCTTTGGATCTTCTTGGGACTGGCCAACTTCTACCAACGGTATGTGTTTGGATTCTCCCATATTGCATGCACCCTCAACCAGGTGACCAAGGGCAGTGGCATGGAATGTCCCTGTGGGGGAAGGAACAACAACGTGCATTCAATGATCTGAAGCATCACTTTTGCTCATCTTCAGTACTCTCCATGCCTGATCTACAACAACCATTCGAGATTGATACTGATGCATCTGACTATTCTGTAGGTGCAGTTCTCACTCAACATGATCATATGATGTCATAACATAGTGAGACACTCTCAGGCATTGTCTAGAAATACCCCACCTATGACAAGGAAATGTATTCCATTGTACAATCTTGTCATCAATGGAAACATTACATTATGGGAAAGGAGACGATCATCCACACTGATGACAAGCCTCTTCAATTCATACAAACATAGGGGAAATTGTAGAATGACCACCATCAAAAGTGGTCCACCTACTTACATCAGTTCCATCTCAACATCAAGTATAAGAAAAGGATCTCAAATCGTGTTGTTCACTTCGTCAATCAATCTCCCATGGCTTCACTCACCACTGTGCTCCATTCTTGTGGACATGAGGCATATGAGTGGCCCCAACTTTATCAGTAATATCCAGACTTCTCCACCACCTATCAACTGTTAGGTAGAGGTGAGACTGTCATTGATTTTCACATTCAGGACAGACTATTATTCCATCTGGGCCATCTATGTGTTCCTACAATCGAGCGTGCGAAGCTGATTTGGAAAGTCCACTACAGTCGAATGGCAAGACATTTTGGTGTGGAGAAAACTATAGTCATTCTTCAAAATCATTTTTATTGGCCAAAACTTCGACAGGACGTCAACAAGTATATCGGATATTGCACTGCATCTTCCATTTCCAAGACATCCTTCAATAAGTAAGGCTTATACACCCCTCTTCCCACTCTTGAGAAGCCTTGGGAATCCACCTAAATGGATTACATGTCTGGCCTTCCATCCACCAAGAAAGGAAATGATTGTGTATTTGTGGTCATTGATCAATTTTCAAAGATGGTGATCCTCATAGCCTACAAGAATAATAACACAGCGACAGATACCACCAAGCTCTTCTTCAAACGAGTGTGGGTCCATTTTAGGATACCACAGACCATCATATCCGACCGGGACAACAGTTTCCTCAACACATTATTAAGCCCTAATATTGGCTCATTACCCCTTAATTGGGGTATATTAGATTAGTAATGTTATTTTATTTATGTCAACTTTATTCCATTAGTTGTAATTATACCTCCTAGTCTCCTATATATACCAAGGAGACATTTTCATTTGGAATCATCATGTACTTGAACATTTAAGTGGGGTAAAAGGAGGTTTCCCCCTCGAAGAGGCTTATTATCTGAAATTATCTCTTTTTCAAGGCGTTGAGTGCTTTTTTGGAGGTTTTTCTATGCTATATTGATATTTGGTTCTTAACATATGGTATCAGAGATCAAGGTCTTGGGGTTTCGCTACTACATCTGAGACACCTTGGAATTTTCACTATAACTTTTTTTCTACAACGTTTCAGAAGGAACGACCTAGAGGATATCTAGTAGATGGATCAAGGTACATTGGGTTAAAATCTAAGCTCCTGAGGAATTATACTTTCATAGATACAACCTATACAAGGTAGGGTTCTGGAATCATCTTGAAATGAGTCATTAAGAAATTTTCTCTATAAGAAAATTTATGTAATGTTTTAGACCCTAAAATCTAGAGGATATTCACAAAAATTAGTAAGGTATCTATGGTAAAAATTTCATCTTCTGGGTCATCTAAAATTTGTAGATACACCCTGTGTAAGATAAGGTATCTGACTAGTCCTATTGACTAGTCTCAGGAAGATGTTCCAGGTAAAATAATCATAACTTCTTCCTAGAGTATCCAAATTGAGTGGGACTAGTTTCATTGGATCATGGACAATCTTTAGTATTTCTGGTACAAGTTTCAAAGTTTTATATCAATTATTTTGTGATGGGAACGCTATACAAGTGAGATCTCCTGGAAAGTCCAAAAAGTGGCAAGTTGTGGGGAAGTTACCATAAATTCCACTTGGCACATCCAATTTTGATCAGACTTGTGGCATTGTAGAGAAAAAATATTAGAGAACTACATAAAAGAAAGTTTCATACCCAGAACGGATGAAACTTGGGAGATACAACATAATAAAGATTGTCTAGCAGAACCACCTCAAAATCAAGGTTCAAAAGTGATACTTGGCCAACATGCCACCAAAAAAGGGAACTTCTACACCAAATAAGCCTCTAGACAATCCTACTTGGACTCTTGATGAAGGTGAAGAAATGCATAGGGACATAAATGATTTGCAAAAGAAAATAGTGACAAAAGATGAAATACAAGAGATGGAAGCTAAGTTGGAGGCAAAGATGGATGGCTTAAAAGAGGAGATCATGGAAGTATTGAAAAATTTCATAACAGAGAAGACACCTGAAAGTGAAAATGCATCCCATAAAATTCATGACGAGGACACAAGGAAGGTGAATCAAGAATGGATAGACTCCAACTTTGGGTTGAAGACCAACCATGTTCCTAAGATCGATATGAGGAAGTTTGATGGCAAGGACCCAATCACATGGATACTTCAGATGGAGCAGTTCTTTGATCTACATAATGTGCCACATACACAAAAGGTGTGAATTGCTTCTTTATATTTAGAACCTAATCAATTTGTATGGTATCGATGGCTTTGTTCTCGCAAATCACTCATCATTTGGACAATTTTCATGGAAGAAATGATAGCACACTATGAGGATACAAGGAGCAATACCTTCTTTAGCCA
>ML802770.1:10913-24742 GCA_009831015.1 Picea engelmannii
CAGTTCTGTACAATCCTTGAATGTTAGATTTTATCCCTCCCTAAAATCCAAATGTTGTGAGGATCTCTTCAACTGATGATGATCCTATTTTATTTTAAAATTCAGTTAAATGAAGATATGAGTGCTAAACCTACAACCTACTCAACCTATGAACCAGTGGAATGTTTCGTGATGTGAGTATGTGAGTCTGAGTTATGAAGAAAATAGTGTTGTTTTTCCATCTTTTTTCTGGTAGTTGGTCTAGCTCCATGGAGATGAATAGTCATCCCATGAAACCATTACAAGGTAAAGTCGGACAAATTCTACATTGATATGGTTCGTCAGATAACTCTTTTCCCCCATGCATCGATCCCCAAGTCCTATGCATAAGCTAGTTGATCATAGGTGCTAGAAATGTTTTGTTAGACTCATGAATCTGGTGGGCCTCCTACCAGACTAGAGTGTGAAACAAAGTGGCCTAGTTCCCATTGTTCTCGTTCTCTATCCCTCCCCGGCCTCACCAGGGTGCTTATTGTAAGGTAGCTATACAGGTAGTGGGGGGACCCAGAGGGCCCATAGTGATAATAGTGGAGGCCATTCAATGTAAGGTGAACTAGGTCCAATATATTATTAAATAAGGCCCACTATGGTAGTTATATATAATAAATGGGTAGTTAGATATAATAAATGTAAGAGGACTTCTTAGAAGGTTCTACTTCTAGAAGATTCCTCCTCTAGAATGTTCTTAGGTGATGGTAGCACTATATAAAGAAGTTAAAGCAATGTAATGGGATATGAAGAGAAGTAATATATTTGGAGCGGTAGCTCAATAGGAGGATACCCCCTCAAAGAGGCAAGTGAACAGGAGAGAATCCCTTCCATAATAGGATCCATAGTATGGTGTTGCCCTACCTCAAGGGTTTCTATAATAAAGTTGTAGTTTTCTATATTGTTCTCTGAATCTTTGTGGTATTTTTGTATGCAAGTATTTGGTTCTTAACAAGTGGTATCATAGCACTTTCCTTGGTAGACATTGTGGGCAAATATTTTTTTGCAGATTTTTTTTTTGGGGAAGAAAAAAGAGGGTCGCGACATTACAGAAATTTTCGGTATATTTATGTGAAACAATTGCATAAACAAGTTGTATATCTGAGTTCCTCTCAGAAAAACACCCAATTTAAAAAAAAAAATCGTCCGAAACGGAGTCCGGAAAGTCAATATATTGAAGTTTTTAAATCTGCAATTTTTCAGGGTTTTTTCCACGGACGGCGACGTGATTTTTTTATTTATTTCTGTAGAAATTGAAAGCCAAATTTGTCCAAACAAATTACAGATCTGAGTTCCTCTCACAATTTCACCCAATTTCAAAAAACAAATCAACCGAAACGGAGTCCGGGAAGTGAAGTTATGAGCATTTTAAATTCAACAATTTTTTAGGGTTTTTCCAAAAAAAGCTGTGATTTTTTGTCATAACTTATTGTTCTATTTTTTAGGTTTCTTCATGACGGTTGTGGGACCGAAGATTTCATAGGGTGATCAAATGGCTATTTCCTCTCAAACTCTCAAAGAAATTCTAGAAATTACTAAAGCATTCAAATCTCAATTATATGACACATTGGATGTTAGATTGCATGGCCTTGCAGATGGCTTCAATGATAATTTTCGTAGTATTCAAGATTCATTGGATAGCATGCAGGAGAGATTTCTTATGGCGGACATCAGGGATGAATATAATCAAGAAATATATGCTTGGTATGATTTTAAGGCCGATTGTGATTATTGGTATATGGATAGTTGTCATTTCTGGGATGACAACCACTTTCATATTTTATTTGATGACTCTAATCCACCTTCTGTAGAGAGAATCAATGTGACAAATCGAGAGCCAATGATTATTACTAGTGTCCATCTTGCATATTTTACAATGGTATTATTCCTTCCAAATTCTGCTACGATCCTTTTCCACTATGTGGATGGATATTCTTATTTGGATCCACATGACAAGTTTCAATCTTTGGAGCATCATTTTGAGTTGGTTATTGAGTTCCAACATATTCCACGGGGAGTTCACATGAGCACTTGGACATGGGACCCAGGCTTACAATGGTGGTTGGACTACTTCAACATGGTGGCTTTCCTTTCTACATGGGACCTTGGTTCTCCAATCTTCTTCAGCATTATGGTCCACAATTATCCATGGGACCTTGGTATATGGTTGTACATCAAGCGTTGAGGACAACGCATTCATAAGGGGGATGGAATGTTAGGTAGCTAGAGAGGTAGTAGTGGGGGCCCAGAGGGCCCATAGTGATAATACTGGAGGCCATTTAATGTAAGGTGGATTACGTCCACTATATTATTAAATAAGTCCCACTATGGTAGTTAGATATAATAAATGTAAGAGGAATTCTTAGAAGGTTCTACTTCTAGAAGATTCCTCCTTTAGAATGTTCTTAGGTGATGGTAGAACTATATAAAGTGGTTCAAGAAATGTAATGGGATATGAAGAGAAGTATTCTATTTGGAGTGATAGCTCAATAGGAGGATGCCCCCTCGAAGAGGCAAGTGAACAGGAGAGGATCCCTTCCATAATAGGATTCATTGTATGGTGTTTCCCTACCTCAAGGATTTCTATAATAAAGTTGTGGTTTTCTATATTGTTTTCTGAATCTTTGTGGTATTTATGTATGCAATTATTTGGTTCTTAACACTTATCTCCTACTAGCGATAAGGATTGTTTTGTATAGTGGGTAGAGCTATATCACGATAGAAGCAAATAGATCCTCCCATCCTATGTTAATCCCCTTATACAAGGAAGAGGGACAATGGCCATAGTATGCTTTGTCCCCTTTGTTTGTTGGAGAAGCGCATCACAAGGTCATCTCTAATAGTGACACTCCTGTGAATATCTAGAGCTCTTTAAAGTTGTTTGGAAATCATTTCAGGTCTGGAAGGAAGGAAGATATTTGTTATTTCTCTGCTATTTGAACGAGGCATGGAATGATGTATGTGTTAAGTTGTACGAGGCATATAATAATCAAGGAGAAAAGGCATCAAAGAGTGAGCCTAACACCATTGTTAATGATATTTTTGGCAGTGTGTTGCAAAGCCAAGACAAGTGCCTTTCTTGCAGAGCAGAGTCAAACAAGTTGGACGAAATCATAGATATCAACGTTGATATATTGCATGTAAGCTCATTGAAAGAATGTTGACAATTGAAGTTTGTGTTGTAAATGTATGCAGGTAAAACATTCCATTCCAATTTGTCTTTTCATTGTGCAACATTTACAGGTAACAGGGAAAGAGTCTATATCAAATTCAAACTGTATTGTTTTGACATTATATTAACTTTTTATTCTAAAATTTATAAACAGGCAAGGACATGTGAATTTATCTTGACATATTGCATCTAGGAACTCCTCCTCGAATCCATGTTGTATGTTGGGGAGGGAACTCGCATGTGGGCTTCTTGGGGGAAGCTTGGGTTGAGGCTTCTTGTAGAATTACCTTGGTCCCTATTTTTGTTGATCCTAAGTATGCAATTGTTGTAACTGATTCGTTATTCCTACCCTCTACTCAATTAGATCCAAATTGATAATTCCAAATTCGAGATCAAGACTAAGCTTTCCTTAGCCTATTTCCGATCAAGTCTTTCAGTATAACAATAATAATTGTAAGTGGAAAGATAGTTGATAAGTATCTCGGCTTGTGTGGATTGAGATGCAAATCCAATTCTATGTGTGGATCCAATGAGAGAAGGAAGGAATGGGATTGGTTCCTAGAAATGGGCGACCAAAGGGAGCTAATGTAAACAAGTATTTGTGTATGTGACCAAAGAGAGTGAGCGTAAAAAGGTACCAAACCGAGGTCTAAGCTAAATTCAGTTTTTTGAAAATTCAATTTTCTAATACAGAGTAAAGAGAAATAAGGCTTTGATTAACTGATTAAGATAAATTCAAATTTTTGATATAGAGTAAAGAGAAAAAATTATTTCACTCACTCATTGATTGAATGACTTACAGTTTCAATTTTTTGATATAGAGTAAAGAGAAAAAATGATTTCACTGACTGATTATTGAATGACTTACATTTGTATTTCCATAGCACCAGTATGGTTCCAGCAATAGGTATCCTGTCATTTTCTCTAGTATGGATTTTCTCCTCCAACTAAATCTAAAAATTTCATTTGAACAACAAGGTGATGCGGTGCTATCAAGGTGATGGGTGACTTTGCTCCTCCAACTTAGTCGAGTCATCTTAATCTGAAAAATTCATTTGAACAACAAGGTGATGTGGTGTTGTCAAGGCAGTGGAGAACAAGGTGAGGTGGTGGAGAGGCGGTGGGCGGTGGCTGCATGGATATTTAAAGCCTTCGCAGACTTGTTTTAATGAAGCTGACAAATTGTCAGATTAAATTAAAACCATGACATAGGTGGAACGCTCCCTAAAGACATTATCCAATGCAACAATGATAAAACATTAGAAAGAGCGATAAATAAACATTGGGAAGAGAGAAGCACACAATAAGACTTCCAATCTATCATCCAATGGGATTGTGAACAATAGTTTTTTTATTGTGTAAAAAAATAAAATTTTGATTTTGTTATATTCAACATTACATATTGGGCGAAGATTTGTAGTCAAACGAACGAAGATTTATAGTCAAACACCAAACTAATGGTAAGTCAATGCCAACTCGAATGCTACAGTCCATGCTTGCCTTCGACAGGGACTAATAACTCTTCCAAATGCAATTAAATAAATGGGATAGTGATGCAAGAGCATCGTAAGCAGCCAACAAAGCAAGCGCAAAGGCAAAGACGGTTGGAAACGTGCCAACACACATTTTGAAAGTGTTTTGAATTTGAATGAAGAAGCATTAATGTAATAGCTAGGAGAGCATAATTGCATTTATGTTTTAGAGATTTTAAACATATCTTGAGCATTGCTCTCATCTATCAGATATGAAGGAATTTAATTGTATTGAATGTAAAGTAGGTAGCTTTTACTTTTGATTAGATAGCTTAGATCTGTAGGAGGGAAAACTCATAAAAAGACACCCTCGCTTGTATCATTAAAAGAAGGAAGATTATCAAGTTCTATAAGTTGTAGAGCTGTAGAGAGCAAGAACACAGAGAAGAACCCATGTACATGAATACTTGAGTTAATATATGAAGACTTTGATTCAATTTCATGGTGTTATTATGCTTACTGTTTACATCTGTTGAATGGTATGTTTACAGTGTTTTATTTCTTTGTTATGCATTTATTCAATGATATGTGTGTGCTTGTGATTTCATGTTGAATGTATGAAATCTGTGAGGAGAGAAAAATGAGTTTCAATTGTTTCTCTTCTTGAGAAATCCTGCAAAGGGTGCAGTGAATATCTGCAAGGTGTGCGTTGACGAAGTTCTGAGTTTTATCTCGGAAATCTCAGGAGGGATATCGTTTTTCTCATACCAGTAGAAGTGCAAGATAGCACAATGTTGTGCAAGGTGTGTGCGGGAAAGTGGGAGTCATAGAATTTATCAATCTAGGGGAAGCATTGAAGGTCAGTTGTTGCAAGGAGTGCCGAGAGTCAAAAGGACCGGATAACCAGAGGTTATTTGTGAATGCTGCAAGGAGTGCGTGAAAGAAACCTTAGAAATACTTGAGGTTGCAATAGAAATCTCGGGAGGGAAAGAACCTAGAAGAGTCCAAGGGAAGGCGAGTGTCGAAGCTACTCAACAGAAAGAAAACTATGGAAGGTTGATGCTGGAGGCTTGGTGGATAAATCTTTCAGAAGTCTTATCAGGCGGTTGAAATTCTCATGGGGAGAACCACCGAAGTACCGTGGACCGTTGGATCTCATAAACCAGTGGAGAGATTAAGGTCGAGTGTTTCTCAGCACTCATAAGCTCAGGACGAATAGAGGTCGTTGGATTAGGATCAATAGGAGACATTGATCTCGTCCTTGAATTTCACTATTTCGGAATTCGGGAAGTGGAGGAAGTTGTGACTCGGAGTCGAGAGTCGCGAACTCCCGATTCATGAAGTCCTGATAGAACTAGGACCATCATATTGCAGGTAGCGAAGATCCGTTGATATGTGGCAAGGGGTTGTCGCGGTTTCAGAAGTCGGCGAAAGGAGTCGTTGCATAGCAGCTCGCTGATACGCGAAATCTCAGGTGTCGAAAGGAGTGGGGCCCAGTTCATAATTAGAGGTCATATCAGAGAAAAATCAAGGGAGGAATCAATTTCCTGTTGGCCTGTTTGGGTTTCGGGGATTGTCGAGTCAAGGGGGGCTCACATCTGGAATCGCAAAGTCGTGAAAGCCGAAATACCCATTTGGGTAAGAGTTGTGGTCATATCAGAGATCACGTGGGAGTGAGTTGGCGCTTAGTGCTTCTTCGTATGGGCGCATATCCAAAAAATGACCTGTGGATACACACTTGCGGGTGTGAGCGATTCCCTGAGGGTAAATCAAAGAGTCAATCAGACTCTCGAGGAGATTAAGTACGATCCTAAGACCGGGAGGTCATGCAGAACCTGTTGAGGTGGGGGTGTTGCATCAAAGTGGTATCAGAGCCTACAATATTTGTTTCTGTAGGTTAAATGATACAGGAGGCAAGTTGTAATTCAAATTCTGCAAGGAACAAATTTGAACAATGCCACCCAGAATATGTCATGATAGATCCATGCCCTATCCAGCTGTGGAAAGGGAAATGAGAGAACTTTATGCTCGATTAGATGTTATGGAGACAACACATAGATGGACAGTTGATGCTCGAGATGTCAGTGAAGCCAAAAGTGAAAATGAGGCTGGAGTTGAAGAAGAAGTCGCAGCCAAAGATGTTGCAAAAGAACGTCTATTTAGAGTTGTTGCAAGAATAGGTGCTAGGGAAAAGATGGAAATTCCAATGTATGAAGGAAACTTAGACATTGAGAAGCTACTAGATTGGTTTAGGGATCTAGATAAATACTTCGACTATGGGGATGTCGAGGAATACAAGAAGGTCAAACATGTTGTCACTAGGCTTATAGGGCATGCAACACTGTGGTGGGATGAACTGCAGGTAGACAAGCGTTGCAAAGGCAAGTAAAAAATCAAAAGCTGGGATAGAATGGTTGAAAAAATGAAATCCAAGTTTATACCCAAGGATTACCAGATCAATCTATTTTGAAGAATGCAAAACTTGAGATACAAGATGATGACAGTGAAAGAGTACACTGAGGAATTCTATAGGATAAACATTAGGGCAGGTCATCGAGAAAGTGATGATGAGAAGGTTGCCAGATACATGAATGGTTTGAGATATGACATTCAAGATGAGATGAGCATGGTGACGATTAGAAATGTGGAAGATGCTTATCATATTGCTCTGAAGGCTGAAGAGAAATTGGCCCGAAAGCAAGGTCAGAGAGACAGAGGTCGAAGTCAGAGCAGAGGCAAAGAAATTTCCCAGGAAAGAGTACAGAAGCCGAATGATAAATAAACTAAACCTCATACTCACCCTGAAAGAGAAGAAGTTCACAAGGGATACAATATTCCGACAGGAACACTTTTCCACGAGCGAGAGGAAGAGGAAGGGGCAGAGGTGGTGAGATAAAAAAAATTGTATGTGGAAAGGTCGGGCATAAATCTTTTGAATGTCCTGACAAAACAAGAGATGGAGAAGGTGAAGCTCACATTTCGGAAGCACAAAGGTGAAATGTTGAGGCAGAAGATGCAGAAGGTGGAAGGTCACTAATGATGAGGAAAATTCTCTTAAAGCCATAGAAAGAGATCGGGAATCCAATCCAGAGAAATAGTTTGTTCAGAACTGCTTGCAAGACCAAGGATATGGTATGCAAGGCAATAGTGGACAGTGGAAGCATAGATAATCTAATATCCACAGAAATGGTGGAGAAGCCGGGATTGGAGACGATCGCACATCTGAGCCCATATAAAGTATTGTGGTTACAAAAGGGACATCAGGTAACTGTCACTAAACAATGTTTAATTGAATTTAAGATAGGAGGTTACAATGATGAAATTTTGTGTGATTTTATTCCCATGGATGTCTGTCATATTTTGTTGGGAAGACCATGGAAATATGACAAGAATGTTGTTCATGATGGGAGAAAGAACACTTACACCTTAGAGAAGAATGGTAGGATGCATATGTTGCTGCCAATTAAAGATAAGGAGGTAAAAATAGAGGTGAGCAATACTATACTTCTCATGAGTGGGAAAGAACTTCTTGAGGAAGTCAAGAAAGATGAAGAAATGCAGTTTGTTGTGGTAAGAAAACCTAGAGTCATCTTGACCAGTACCGGGATAGATGATCTACCTGGAGAAGTTCAGGAATTGTTGGAAGAGTTCGTTGATATAGTCGTGGATGAATTACCTTGTTCGTTTCCAGCCATTAGGAGGATAAGTCATCACATTGATCTTATACCTGGAGCCAGTTTTCCAAATAAAGCAGCGTACAGATTGACGTCGCAGGAGAATGAATAGGTTAAAAGACAAGTACAAGATTTGATGGACAAAGGGTTAGTCAGAGAAAGCTTGAGTCCATGCGTTGTACCAATAGTGTTAATTCCAAAGAATGATGGTGGCTGGAGAATGTGTACAAACTCGAGGGATATAAATAAGATCACCATCAGGTATAGATTTCCTTTACCCCGGATGGATGACTTGATGGATTGCTTGAGTGGAGCAAAGTTTTTTTTTTAAATTGATTTGAAAAGCAGATATCATCAGATTGGGATGAGGGAAGGTGATGAATGGAAGACAACATTCAAAACAAATGAAGGATTGTATGAATGGCTTGTCATGCCATTTGGTTTGATGAATGCGCCAAGTACTTTTATGAGGCTGATGAACGAAGTCTTGAAAGATTTCATTGGGAAATTTGTAATTGTGTATCTTGATGATATATTGATATTCAGTAAGACTGAAGAAGAATATTTGAAGCATTTAGTTGCAGTGATGAGGAGATTACATCAAGAGAATTTGTTGATCAATTTGAATACGTCATCTTTCATGAAGACATAACTCATTTATTTGGGTTTTGTAATCTCTTCGAACGAATTGAAGATGGACCCTGAGAAAGTAAGAGCGATCAGAGATTGGCCATCGCCAAAGAATACCTTTGAAGTTCGAAGCTTCCATGGATTGGCTAGTTTTTACAGGAATTTCAGCAGGATATGTGCACCAATGATGGACACAGTCAAGAAAAGACACAAATCTTTTCATTGGACAAAGGAAGCAGAGAAGAGTTTCAATTTGTTGAAGGAAAAGATAACTCAACAACTAGTTTTGGTTTTTCCAGATTTCAGCAAGACATTCCAAGTCAGGTGTGGTGCAAGTGGATTTGAAATTGGAGTAGTCTTGAGTCAAGACAATAGGCCAATTGCATACTTCAGTGAGAAGCTGAACGATGCAAAACTAAAATATTCCGCGTATGACAAGGAATTTTATGCAGTCATACAAGCATTGAGGAAATGGAGGCATTACTTGGTCCCAAAAGAGTTTGTCTTGTATAGCAATAACCATGCTTTACAATTCATAACTTGGCAGGAGAAATTGAACCAGAAGCATGCAAAATGGGTTCAATACATGCAAAATTTCACTTTTGTTATAAAGCATATTTATGGAACTGCTAACAAAGTTGTTGATTCTTTAAGCAGGAAATGTTTGGTTCTGCAAGAGTTCAAAATAAAGACCTTGGGTTTTGATAACCTCAAGAAAATGTACAGAGATGATGCAGATTTCAAAGAAGCCTATGAAGCATGTGAGAATCTAGTTCTCAGAGATAGAATCCAATGGACTGAATATATGATTCAGGATGGACTACTATTCAAGGGTAATCAGTTGTGTATTCCGAAGAGTTCTATGAGAGAGAATCTTCTTAAGGAAAAGCATAGTGGAGGATTGGCTGGACATTTCGGCCATGATAAGACTTTTGTGCAACTAAATGGCTCATATTATTGGCCAGGGATGAGAACATATATCCATAAGTTCGTGAGCAAGTGCATAATTTGTCAACACGCAAAGGGGAAGAGACAGAATACAGGGTTGTATCAACCATTGCCAGTCCCAGAGAGGCCATGGGATGCGGTAATTAATGGATTTTTTGTTAGGACTGCTGAGGATGCAAAGAGGTTGTGACTCAATCTTTTTGGTAGTCGATAGATTTTTTAAAATGGCACATTTCATTCCATGTCAGAAAACCAGTGATGCAACTCACATTGCAAATCTGTTTTTCAAAGAAGTTGTTAGACTTCACGGCTTACCCAGGAGTATTGTATCAGACAGGGATACCAAATTTGTGGGTCATTTCTGGAGAACCCTGTGGAATAAATTGGGGACTAATTTATTCTTTATCTCATCATATCACCCTCAGACTGATGGACAAACTGAGGTAGTAAACAGGAGTTTGGGAGACTTGTTAAGGAGTTTGGTAGTTGAACATCACAGTCAATGGGACCAGATTCTGCCACAAGCAGAATTTGGATACAACGATTCACCAAACAGGAGTACAGGACAAAGCCCATTCCATATCATGTATGGAATGCAGCTGAGAGGAGTGTATGAATTAAGGGACTTAGAACAGACTGAATTCAGAAGTGTTGGAGCAGAGGATTTTGCAGCAGAGATGCAAGATCTCCACAGCCAAATCAAAGAGCGATTAAAGAATTCAAATCAGGAGTATAAGCACAGAGAAGATCAACACATGAGATAACTTCAGTTTGAAGTGGGTGTTTTGGTTCTGGCGCATCTCAGAAAAGAAAGGTTCCCAAGGGGAACATACAACAAGCTGAAGTTGAAGAAAATTGGGTCATGTAAGATCATAAGAAAGTTTGAGGAAAACGCTTATGATATTGATTTATTGGATGGGGTAGGGATATCACCCATATTCAACATAACAAATTTGTATCCTTATAGAGCTAATGAAACAGAGAGATCAGAGGATCAGAAAGAAGTCCAATGGGTTAAACAAATGCTTGTAGCTGAAAATTCATGGATGGAAAGGATCATTGATCAGAGAGTTGGTAAGAAGACTCGGAGGGAAACATATTTTGAATATTTGGTCAAGTGGAAACGACACCCGATTGAAGATGGCAGTTGGGAGAACAAAGCAGATATCCAAAGACATGGACAGATGGTACAAGAGCTCATGAACAGGAGTTCATGAATTTTTCAGCCAAGGGAGTATGATGCAAGAGCATCGTAAGTAGCCAGCAAATCAAGCGCAAAGGCAAAGACAGTTGGAAACACGCCAACACAGGTTTTGAAAGTGTTTTGAATTTGAATGAAGAAGCATTAATGTAATATCTAGGAGAGCGTATTTGCATTTATGTTTTGGATATTTTAAACAGATCTTGAGCATTGCTCTCATCTATCAGATATGAAGGAATTTAGTTGTATTGAATGTAAAGTAGGTAGCTTTTAATTTTGATTAGATAGCTTAGATCTGTAGGAGGGAAAACTCATAAAAAGACACCCTCGCTTGTATCATTAAAAGAAGGAATATTATCAAGTTTTGTAAGTCGTAGAGCTATAGAGAGAAAGAACACAGAGAAGAACCCATGTACAGGAATACTTGAGTTAATATATGAAGACTTTGATTCAATTTCATGGTGTTATTATGCTTATTGTTTACATCTGTTGAACGGTATGTTTACAGTGTTTTATTTCTCTATTATGCATTTATTCAATGATATGTGTGTGCTTGTGATTTCATGTTGAATGTATGAAATCTGTGAGGAGAGAAAAATGAGTTTCAATTGTTTCTCTTCTTGAGAAATCCTACAAAGGGTGCAGTGAATGTCTGCAAGGTGTGCGTTGACGAAGTTCTGAGCTTTATCTCGGAAATCTCAGGAGGGATACCGTTGTTCTCATACTAGTAGAAGTGCAGGATAGCACAATGTCATGCAAGGTGCGCGCAGGCAAGTGGGAGTCATAGACTTTATCAATCTAGGGGAAGGATTGAAGGTCAGTTGTTGCAAGGAGTGCCCAGAGTCGAAAGGACCGGATAAACAGAGGTTATTTGTGAATGTCGCAAGGAGTGCATGCAAGAAACCTTAGAAATCCTTGAGGTTGCAATAGAAAGCTTAGAAGGGAAAGAACCTAGAAGATTCCATAGGAAGGTGAGTGTCGAATCCACTCAACAGAAAGAAAACTCTGGAAGGTTGATGTAGGAGGGTTGGTGGAGAAATCTTTCAGAAGTCTGATCGGACGGTTGAAATTCTCGTGGGGAGAACCACCGAAGTACCGTGGACTATTGGATCTCACAGACCAGTGGATATATTAAGGCCGAGTGTTTCTCAGCACTCATAACCTCGAGAGGAATAGAGGTCGTTGGATTAGGATCAACAAGAGTCGTTGATATTGTCCTTGAATTTCGCTATTTCATAATTCGGGAAGTGGAGGAAGCTGTGACTCGGATTCGAGAGTCGCGAACTCCCAATTCGCGAAGTCTCGATAGAACTAGGACCGTCAGATCGCAGGTAGTGGAGAGTCGTTGATCTGTGAAAAGGGGTTGTCGCAGTTTCGAAAGTCGACGAAAGGAGTCGTTGCATAGTAGCTTGTCGATACGTGAAATCCCGGTTGCCGAAAGGACTTGGCCCCAGTTCATAGTTAGAGGTCATATCAAAGAAAAATCAAGGGAGGAATTAATTTCCCATTGGCCTGTTCGGGTTTCGTGGATTGTCAAGTCAAGGGGGGCTCACATCTAGAATTGCGAAGTCACGAAATCCGAAATACCCGTTTGGGTAAAGGTTGTGGTCATATCATAGATCACGTGGGAGTGAGTTGGCGCTTAGTGCTTCTTCGCATGGGCGTAGCTCCAAAGAAGGACCTGTGGATATACACTTGCGGGTGTGAGTGATTCCCTGAGGGGAAATCAAAGAGTCAATCAGACTCTCGAGGAGATTAAGAACGATCCTAAGACCAGGAGGTCGCGCAGAACCTGTTGAGGTGGGGGTGCTGCATCAAATAGTTTCAGCATACTTGTATATGTCAAATCCCAAAAAAATCACATAGAAACATAATAGCCAATACAAACTAGGTCTTGTGAAGAAACATCGAGAATGCACTAGAGACATTATGATGAAGTAAACAAGGGGAAGAAATAAATGGAATGATAAGAGGTGAGATAATTAGTCATATAATGTCCCAACTTGAAGGCTAAATTCCAATAAATATGTTAAATATGTTAGTAATTTGTTGTGGGAATTTGTTAAAAAAAATCAATAAATATATTGGTAATTTGTCATGAGAATCTATCAAAAGATAGAAAACAAGTATACTACGAACTTGACTAATAAGTGTTAAAAAAAATCAATAAATATATTGGTAATTTGTCATGAGAATCTATCAAAAGATAGAAAACAAGTATACTACGAACTTGACTAACAAGTTACCTTTTTTGGTACAAGATAGCAATTTTTTAATGCATCCAAATCTAATTATCATAAAAATGTAGTTACCAACTTAACAAGAACTCTACAGAGTTCTCGTTTTTGGGGGGTCAAGTCTTTTATCTTGTTTTTTAAAATGGTGTTAGTCATAGCACCCCCACTCTTTTTAGGTGGTTTTTGATATTTTAACTTTTCTTATACATAATGTTTCCACTTTTGTTTTAAATGCTTGTTTTTCCATCTATTTTCAATTTCTTTTTTCTTATAATTACAAAATCAAAGAAAAACTTAGTTTGGAAAAAAAAAAATTAAAATATATATAAACTAAACTTAAATGAGGAAAATTTGAAAAAAAAAAAGTGTAAAAAAAATATGGTCCAAAAACTTTAGAAAAGTTAAAAAAACACACAAAAAAAATATAAAATATCAACAAAAAGAAAGCAAATTAAAACACCTAAAATA
>ML802770.1:24792-84630 GCA_009831015.1 Picea engelmannii
GTGTGGAGGAATCGTTCTCGATCCTAAAGGAAATCAAGAAAATACCTTTAAATGGGGTCTTGGTAGAGTGTCAAATAACCAAGTTGAGGCATTATCTCTTTTCTAGGGGTTGGAGCTTCTTGATGCAAGTTATATCATAAGTCTAATTGTTATTGGATATTCAACATTAGTTATCAAATTGATGCATATAGCTTCTTCTCTAAGTGCTAGAAAACTCATATGAATTGTTAAGAGAGTAGAAAAGGAATTTAGTAGGTTTGAAATCATCAAATATTATTACATACTAAGAAAGATAAATAAACAAGCATATCATATGGCCAACATGGCCTCTTAGCTGGATTATGGAGCCTTAAGAACTAAAAGTGGGGTGTCAACTTCCCCCATCCCTTAAGTTTCACATCATATTTATGTATTTATTTTGCATGAGAGAAAAATGCCACAGCAAATGACATGGGAGATTTAATCTTGGATCACGATGTTCAAGATGCATAACCTCCATAGTATCCTCACACACGTGGTGTTCAATGTGGGAGCAATTTCATCAATTGCACTCTGATTCGGGTTTTACTACATGTGGGATAATGGATTTGGCTCTAGGTTTTCAAGTTGGGGAGTCTCTTTGGATTCTTTCTCTATGATTCCTTGCTTTGCTCCGTCTTGGTTCAAATTGGAGCTTCTCCTCTAGTCTCCAGATGAGTTATAGCTCATTCTTATGGGATTATGGTTCATCCAGAGGTCTTATTTGGTGCCTTGGTGGTTTTGGTGCTTATCACTTCTTGGTCTGGTATGGATATCCTAGAATCGTAGCACAACTACTATTTCATTTGAAGCCTCCTATGTGCCTCTCTCTCTCTTTCTAAAATCAAAAGGTTAGTGGAACAAACTTTGAAATTAAAAGTCTTTTGTTTTGTTGTGAATTGAATTAGGGAATGTTGGATAAGGGTCTAGTTAATTGTTATAGTAGTTTTTTAGTAGCGGGTAAATCCTCTTAAACAAATCCACTACGCAAACCAACACAAACAACGATGGCAAATAGCCCAAGAAGAGAAATCAAACATACTAGAATTTTGATCCACGTTGGATTGAGGCCATCGAGGTGCCAAATTTGATTGCCTACTCTCACCATAGTCCCACAATGACAGTGTGTTATTACTCCAAGATCTTCAATATCTAGAGCATGGGTAAATGCTCACATGCCATTAGTATTGTAATCTATCCTCTGAGCTCCCATATTGAAGCAAGGAGAATGATTTTCTAACTATTTGCTCATGTGATATTAAATGTTGATGGAAATAAACATTGATCTGAAGGGATACATTAGGGAATGAAACATATATTGTTGCCCCCATTTTTCATAAGGACTCTAAGATCTAGTTTCATGGCTATGTTAACCCACTAAACCGGTATTGAATTGAGACAATTTTTGACATGGAAGAAAGAGATTTCCATGAAGGAGTTTGTATCTTTTTTTACCCTAGCAACAAGATGTAAGATCTTTGGTTCGGGATTGAACAAAATCCCCTCACACCCACCACCCTTGGGTTTCTCTTTGAAGCGCCATCAAAAAACAAGATGTAAGAGTTTTGGTCCCTTCTCCATTCCATGAATTCTTGTGCATCCAATTGATTTATCTAATGAGGTTGAATCTAATTCATGTATATGGGGAGAAGCTAAGGATCTTTGTGAATATGAAATGGATTGAACCATGCATATTCATCCCTCTCCAATACCTATTGATCCATCTTGAGCCTATGAGCCATGTATTCCACCAGGAGCCCCTTTTCCTTGGTTGATGTCAATGTTGGTTTGTCCTTTTTCTGTTTGAGCAGTGCATTTTTCCTGGCAAGCCATATCTTCCAGCAGAAGCATTTAGGGAGAGCATTCCAGAATCTCTTCGATGAATTTTTATTTTGCAATGATCCCCTACATGTTTTTCTCCTTGAAGAAAATATGTCTCTCTATGTAATGGGTTTTCTAACACGATGATTAATTCCAATGACCACTAAAATCCAAAATTACATGTTGTAATTGCAATCCAAAAATAAATTATGGATAGTTTCTTCATCATATTAACATAAACCACAACTAGAGGGACCCTGGATTCCTCTCTTTTTCAAATTGTTTGATGTAAGGAGCTTGTTGTGCACCATGATCCAACATAATACATTGATCTTACGGAGCCCATCACTATGCTAGATAAATTTGTATATTAGGATTTATGAGGTAAGGGAAGAAATAAAATATAATCTAAGTAACCCCCTTTTACATAGTATTTTTTGTCACCCCAATATCTGTGGTCTTTTGGTTGAATGTCCCAAGGTGTGCATCCACTCAAAGCATTAGTGAATTTCAAGACCAGCTCATGAAGATGCAAATGAGGGGGCCCTAAATTCCATCCCATCCAACAATCTGAGCTTGTCGACCACTTTGATATATCATATCTAGTTTTGAGGTTCTCACCATCCATCCAAAGCTTTAGAGGGCACAATTATGAGCTGAGAGAGAGGACATTTTTCCCCATGATACTATCCTCCCATATGTATATTTGATTACCATTACCTAGAATCCAAGTAAGATTGGCTATAATTAATGGGTTTATTGATTTTATTAGCGTCCAGATACATGAACAAGTTTTTGGTTTCCCACTATTCTTTCTATACATCTTTTCATGTTGCCTTGGAGATATTTTTTCCAAACAATTTATTTCCACCAATCAAGTTTTCCTATAATTAATCTCCATATCAACTTTGCTCCCATTGATATATTCATAATAGTCGGGTCCTTTATCGCCATATCACTTTTGTTTTGAGGGGCTCTAACCATATTTGAATTAACCAGATGGAATTTTTTGTTGTTGGTCTTTCCCCCTTGCCATAAAAACCTCCTGGTCTCCCTGGATATTTTATGTATAACTATGATTGGTGCCACCATAATTGAACACTGAAAGAGAGGGAACACTTAGAGGACTAACTTTATTAATATGAATCTTCGATCTAGGTTTAACCATTATGATCCCCATTGAGTAAATTTTGTATTGATCTTATCAATAACACTCGACCATGCTTGTGAGGAACAATTTTGTAGTTGTATGGGCATGCCTAAATATTTGAAGGAGGTCCAATTTTTCAAGCAAGGGAATTTTATAATTCTATAGATGCCTTGGATCTATTGATATTTAACATTCCATCCTAAAATTTGACTCTTATAATGGTTTATCATCCCCACTTGAAACAATACTGTAGAGATCAAGATCCTTCTTAATTCTAGAAGAAATTATAGTTGAATCTCCCCCCATGAGGATGGTGTCATCTGCAAGCTAGGAGTGATTGAATCTCTTAACTCCCCACACAATTTAGAACCCATGGAGGTTCCCAATGATAATGTATTCCTATAGTTTCCAACTTAGAGATTCTACAATGATGATATACAAAATTGGAGACATGGGGCAGCCTTGTCTCAAGCCTTGGCTTCCTTGAAAGAAGGAAGAAGGCTGACCATTGACTAAGGGCACGATCCATGGGGTATTGATACAAGAGGAGATCCATATGATAAAGGGGAGGCTAAAACCGAATTTATTCATGACCTCAAATAAAAAACAATGCATCACTCGATCAAAAGCATTAGCCATGTCCATCTTTATTACCATACATTTTTCTTTATTCACCTTAATAGAATGAATGGCTTCTTGTACGAGTACTATGTTGTCCATTATTTGCCTATTTTGCATAAACCCTTTTTTATTTTTAGATATGATATTGGGAAACACTTTTTTCATTCCGGTGGCAATAATTTTTCATCATTATTTTATATTATTCATTGCAAAGAGATATGGGCTAGAATCTAGAAAAGGAAGATGGGTTAGCCTCTTTTGAAATTAAAGCGAGAAAGGAAGAATTTGTGTTACGTCCAACCTTTCTAGTCTTTTGCACATAATGGAACATTCTTTTGAGATCTATCTTATTCAAACTCCAATAATTTCTATAAAAATATATTGAGAATATGTTAGGCCCAGGAGCCTTATCGGGTTCTAAATCCTAAATGGCTTGCAAAATATACTCCTTCTATATGGGCTTCATCATATCAAAGTTATCCCCATCTATGATAATTGTGGGTATATTTTCCAGCATGGATGGTACCTCATCAAGATCTGTGCCTCCCTATTTTATAAAAGGTTGTCAAAGTGAGACCGAGCCACTTGCTTCAACTCTTGAAATTCTAATATTTTATTGCCATCATCTTGGATTATTTCTTTAACATTGTTTTGAGAGACTTCGACTTTAGCGAGTGTTGTAACCCTTGAGATGTTCCTGGTTGTTTAGGAATTATTCCAAGGCATATGAAAGCCTACTTTAGTCCACATAATGGCTCTTGGAACAGAGGGGTTTCCCTCATCAGATTCAAGAAATATAGTTTCTCATTGTCACTAAGGAGTAGATCTCAATCATTAGGCTTAGAATACCAAATTTAATTGATGAATAAAAGGATAAACATGGTTGAGGATAAAATGACAATAGACTAAAAATAAAGATTGTAAACCTCTCTAACCAAAGGCCTTTCCATTGGGCAGTGGAGTCTCATTAAGCAGAGCACAAAAATTTATCAATGGTAGGTGCAGAAGAAGTAAAGAAGAAAAATAAATCTTTGGTCTAGCAGTGAGTAAAGAAGTCCTTGTCATCCAAGATGAGGAAAGGTGATTTGTTGGGCATCTGAAACAATGAATCCAACAAATGAATAAGTGCCAGAGTTGAGCACAATGTATGAATTCAACAACTAACACTTCTAAAAGTAATTTGCAAGTATATATGACTAAATTAATGAGGACATCTACAGTAGGGGAAGTAATACCAAATTATTGTATCCAGCATGTGCAAATCTGACTACAGATTACAATATAGAAAAAGAATAGAGGTGAAATTAGAGAAGATTAATATAGAAAGATTAAAAGAAGACAAGGTTCTACATAAACAAGAGGTGAATCCAATGAATGGTTGCCTCATTCAGAAACATTTACAGAAAATGGCCCCCCGAGCTCATTTACAATGAGACAGTCCTCTCGCTGCCAAAAATTCCCCAACATTCTCACCCCTTGAATTGTCTTCTGAGCTAACCTTTATCTTTAGTTGAGTGTTGAGTTGATGCCTTGAATTATGGAACAACTTGCTAAAATAAACTAATATGAGGTTGTTGGAAGAATTTTGACACCTCAAAATCATTTGTTGTCATATATCATATACAAATGAGGAATTGTTTTAATATTAATAAGCAATATCCTATGTTGCCACATCATTTACCAGTTTTCATACAATTGTAGCAATCTGCCACATAACTTTTCCAACCTATCCCATTTTGTGAAACAATAATATAAAAGCATATATACGAGGAACGATGAGCCAGAATATGCTCTGTGTTTGGTTGTGGTTTTACCATATTCTATTAACTGCTCTAAAACCATATTTTATGACTAGTTTTGGTGGCCCGGTGATCCCAAACTTTCCCAATTCTCCTTTCAGTTAGCACTCATCCCTTAGCTCATGGACATCTGAACTAGAGGTGCTCTTGGACATATATCTTTTGGCTTATGTGCTTATAAATATTGAGTGCTTCACTATTTGGATTATACATGGTGATAATAGCCAAATATTTCACCAAAGAAATTTTGGATTTGGTTTTTTTTAAAGTGGCATTTTAGCATATGGTTTGGCTTGGAATTAATAATGTTTGACTTGAAAGACAATAAGAAATTGGATGAGATAAAACTTCCAAAATATTAACTTTAAACTAAAACCTTTGCTTGATAGGCTAGGATCACAAATTTCATCTTGAGAAAATAATTTTTCGAAACAAAACATGTGGATATGAGAATTGGAGAAGGTTATATTGGACTTTAACCATATTTAATCATGGAAAAATAAGCCAATTTTTTCGATAAAGCTAAAAAATCTTCGTGAGACTATGGATAATGGAAATAAACTAGGGTATGAAAAAGTAGGTTGAATGGTAAAAATTTATAGAAGTGGAGTCATATTGGATTGATACTCACTTTGAGGCGAGGGTGATACTAATGGGTAAGATAAATTTGTAAGAAGTCGGAAAAAAAAAATTGCAGGGCAAATTTGTGTTACAACAATGTGCTTGTGGAAGAAAGTCATGCTCTAGTCTCTTATCTTTAACCAAAGACTTTATGACTTTAATATCCAAGTTTCTTCTTCATTTTTTATCACTTTATGTAGTTTGGTTGTATCTTTGTTTCAGTCACGTGAAGATTGGTGGTGACCTCCTCATTTTCTAATTTGACATGGGTTTCCTCAAGTCAGTCTCTTAACATCTCTATCTTAGCAGATGAAGAGGAATATGAAGAATGGACCCATTCTTTCAGGTCAACTTTGACTTATTCTATTTTTTTTTCCCATATAAAAATGGGTGCACCTTTATCCCTACTCTCCAACATACGACAATTATCTCTGAAACTTCTTTGTTTTGAGACCAAATCAAGTTGCATCTGAATGGAAAATGCCTATAATATGGGGCATCCTTGAGCTGGAGAATGATATGTTTATGATAAAAGAATATTGAGACTACAATCTTTAATTTTATTATGAAATTCTAAAGGAGGAGGTCGCTTTGCACAAAGAACCTATCCAATGTGGCATCTATATGGCTCGGCCATGTCCTTCGATTGGTTCAGGTGAATTTCCCTTTTACTGGAGTGATAAAAATTGTTTCCTAATCATTAATCAGGTCTTCCATATTTTCTATGAACATGTATGTGATGATAGTATCCCCCTCTTTTCTCTTTATTGTGCAAGACTACATTGAATCGCCTGCCATAATTCTATTTCTAAAAAAAATATGAATCCTTTAGATCTAGAAGTGACTTCCAACACATTTCTTTTTCCTCATACACTATAGTCATATATACATTGAAAACTCCAATTTTCTTACCAGAATGTCGATGGATGAGGCATGCTAATAACCAATTTTTTTGAATGGAGAAAAAGATCTAGTTTCCATTCCTGCCTATTCCATAATGTGCACAAACCTCCCAATGCTCCTCCTGGACTAATTACTACTACATCACTAGAATTCCATTTTTTCTTCCCTATTCTCACTTCTTCAAAATCCTCCATTTCTATCTCTTGGAGAAGGAGGGTTGTAGGTTTTTATGTTCTTATTAAATTCCTTATTATTGTTTCTTTGTTTCTACTACTTAGTCCTTTACTGTTTTAGAAGACAAATATCACTATTTAGATGAGGGTTTTGGGACACCTCCTCTCTAAGGCGCATTTTTTGCAATAATTCTTGATGTTTTTGTTCCTCCTCCAAGGGTTTTATCAATCATTATCTGAGTGCCCAACAATTTATCTCTATTGGTAGCTTCCTCCCTTTTGACTTTCATTGTTTTCCTTCCTAATTTTTTTGGGAGTTTTCTTTAGAATCCCCATCCTCTTTTTCCTCTTCCTCTATCTCTATGTGATCTTTACCCTTGAGTTTGAGATCAAGAGAGACTATTTCTGAATCTATTAAGTTATCAATCTCTACACATATTTCTGAAACAAGCTCCCCTTCTTCAAGAAGTTGAAACTATGTTGTTTCAGATAAAGGAAGAGCCATTGATTGTGTGGTTGTTGCCACTAATATCATATGAGGGTTTACCAATAGTTATTCTAAGTATATTTTCTCTTCCTATGACATAAACTCATATTTATTGGAAAGGTATGGATGGAAACCATATTGTCCCTAGCTTATCTTCTTCAAGTTATCCATACGGGGGATTAAGGGGTTTCCTTTAATGAGACTCTTTACCCAAGGAGGATTTGACCTAGATGGAGAAGGTACTCCTGATGTTGAGTGTAGTGTCCCCGAGGTCGAGCCCTGTCATAAATCATGTTCTGAAAGGAATTGTAATTATGTTTTATAGGTTGGTGAGCCAAGTTTTTATAAGTTGGTGGCTTATGTGTTTGTTAGGACAGGGAGCCTAAGTGTTGAATGCCAGGAGCCTGTTGTTGTATATGTAATCATGCAGAACAATTAATAAAAAATTGTAAACACCGCCAGGTGAAGACCGACCACGATGAATGAGTGAAGGGGGACTGAGCTTCCACAGAGAAGGCAAGGGATTAGAGGCTGGAAGGTGGGAAAAGGGGCTAAGTGTTAAGCCTAGGGGGCTTAAGCCTTAAGAATAATATTTTATTATTATTCCAAAGAACATGTGCATTTTATGTTGTTTATCCTAAGTTCCTGGCAAGGGGAAAACGTGCAAAGCGGATGCATGTTGATGGAACGCATGCAGTTCCAAGGGTGACAAGTGTCAACCCTGGTGCATGCGAATAAACGGCCAAGATAATTCGTGAGAGGGGTTCCTCCTCCATTCGACCCTGGAATATCCTGAGCGTGAACCGTGTGACCTCTACAAGAGACCCTCGTGCAATTCTGAAACGGGAAAAGCCTGTGTTTGTTATGAAGAGCCAGTACACTTCTGTTTGGAGCCATGGAGTCTGTGTCAACCCCTGTGGGAATTGTTGGTAAAGCAATCCTGAACCCATAGCCGTGGGACTATGTTGTAATGGTAGTGAAAACTGTCGAATCGAGCGGTGATAGGGGTTTCTCCTTCATTGGACCTGATCTACTGAATGGTACGTTCGACCCAACCTATGTAAGAGTATACCCCGTACACCCTTTGAACCAAGAGCCACAGTGTTGATTCGGGGAGAGCCTGTGTCAAATTCGGAAAGCTGATGCATCCTTTGTCTGACAGAGCGAGACTATGCATGGAGTCCCTGTCCCGAAGCCGTGACCGTGAGACCATCTTGTGATTGTTGAACCAGTTTGGGAAAGCCTGTGTCTATTTTCCCTGTGGGTTGTTGTGGCCACGCAGTACTAGACTGCGTGTGGCTTGTTGGCATGTGAGTGATTCTCTCCAGGTGAGAGAGTGCGCAGAGGAAGGAGAGAACTCCTGGAAGGAACCCTGTAACTGCCACAGAGCTCGGAGATTTCCGGTCCGGTCTGTTGTTGTAACCCAAGGCAAGGGAGGTTAGCAGCCGAAGGACTGTCTAGGTGACAGAGAAGGTGTACACTCCTGGGGTGGAATAGGCATGTGGGGAAGGAGCGTCTGTGGGCAGTGAGCGTGAGAGGTTCCTGGGAGAGAATTCCATCCTTGTGGTTGTGTGTTGTTTCCCTGTAACGTCAGCCTAGCCTAGGATTCCTTGTCTTGGGGTGGAGCTTAGTCCCAGCTCGGGGGTGACCCACTGTTGAGCTTATGAGTAGTGAGGTCTAAGGCTGGGAGGTTCGTGGAAGGCCTGCACTTAGTTGGTGGAATCTACCATTGTTCAAAGATAAGTACCAGATGATGCTTTAATTATGTTTATGTATCTCTATGTATTATAATCATCATGTATTTAGTTGTGTATATGAATTTATGTTAACGAGTATTGATTGCTGATGATGGCAGTAAATCGTATGATTACTCTACGTTGAATGTGTTTAACTTTTTTTGAATGCATGTGATTAATTGTGAATGAGAATGTTGTTATTCCGCATAGTAACACCTACATAGTAGTGAGTGAAAAGTGGTGCTATAGTTTGGTATCAGAGCCAAGGTTTCGACATTGAGCCTAGATGGGCCAGTTGAGTGGTCTTTGGACCGAGGGTGTGAGGAGAAATTGTGTCTGGAGGACCAATTTCAGACCCTAGTAAGCTCAGGAGGAATAGTGCTTTTCGGTGCATGGAGCCACAGCTGCAAGGAGTGCAGAGGCTAGAGAACTCTCTGAAAGAGTTCAAAGTTCCCAAAGCTCAGGAGGGACAGTGTTTTTATATGCACAGGCGAGGAATCAAGTCGCAGAGCTCGCAGAGGAAAAGGAGTGAAGGTCGAGGCCTTTGGACACTTGGAATTCTTCCAAGTGCAGGAAGAAAGCGCCAAAACTCGGGATGAGCAACAGCTGTCGTCGAATCAGCCGAGAAGATCTGGACCGTTGAAGGTTTCGCGTCCAGGGAGCAGCAGGAGGAATGTAAGAGATGAAGAGATTCTAAGTCGTTGGATCTCGCTCATAATAGCCTATAACCATCAGATCTGTCGAGAGGAGCTCGAGGTTTAAATCCTCGTAAGCAGAGCGAAAGTCGCGAAGGAGTTCGTATCGGGATATCGGCGTTCGGGAGTTCGAGGGTCCAGAGGACGAGAGTCCGGGCACTCGACCTCAGAAATCACGACAAGCTGAAATAGATTTGAATCATCCATCTGCAAGAGGACGCATGTCGTGGAATCATCCATTTCATAGATTCGGGCACCAAGACTCACAGAGGTGAGCATCTTGACTTCAATAGTAGGGAAGTCCCGAGGAAATCTGAGTCGTCCGATTGGAAGGACACGTGTCACAAGATCCTCTCTATCGAGGATTCAGACATTGGAGGTCAGAGAAGGAAGTCCTTCGACTTCACAAGTGGTGAAGTCGCGAGAGAATCGCATCCGTCCATCTGAGGAGGACAGGTGGCAGCAATAGCGGAGTCGGTGAAGTGCCAAAGAGATCCAGGATTCGGGTCTCGCGAACTTGAAAGTTCACAAGGTGAGGGCCCAAGAGTTGGGTGCTCCAAGTTGAGAAGTCACGAAGTCACGAGGAGCGGAGACAGCCATTGGATCCGGGTCAAGGGAGGTTCGTTGGATCAGGAACCCCATCACCTATCGCGCATTCGGGGGTTCAGAGGTTGAGAGGGGTCACTTTCGACTGTAGAAGTCGCGAAGTGTCGAGAGTCGAGGCTCATGTGGACACATGGCAGAGACATAAGGTGGGGCTCGCATGATATATAGGCAGACACGTGTCACCTAGAGAAGGGATTCAACACTCTATTGACTTCTCGTGTCTCGGGGATTCGCGAGATAAGAGCACGGGAGTTCGACATTGAAACTCGTGAAGTCGCGAGTAGTGAGAACGCGAGGAGAAAAGTCAACATCACTTCTCGGGGTTTCATGAAACAAAGGTGCCAGGTTTGGACGCCACAACTTGCGAAGGTGCGAGTAGCAAGAAGTGCTAGCACTTAGCCCTAGCCTACAGTCATGTGTAGCAGGCGCTAGTGAGGAGGGAGCCATACCCGTATCGTATCTCGAGTATCGGCGTTTGGAGGGAATGAGTCAAGGGTCTTCAACTCACGAACTCGTGAGATCACGAGTTGCAAAAGGGTGACTTTGGTTACGAAGATTTAACTGTTGGATCTCCGTGGACCGAGATTCTGAAGTTCTGAAGTCCCTGAATTTGCAGAGCTGGACAGAGCTCAGAAAACTTTGTGAAGTCAAAACGTTTTTTCTTGTTCATGTTGGCTATTGAATGTTGTAATTCTTCTTGAAGGGTTAAGGCCTGACAAACTTCGGTTGGCTGCACGTCGTGTGTGCAGAGTTCAACGAGTGTCAGGACAGCTGAAAACTGACGCCTAGTATGGAATGGAAAGCTTCCGGAGACTCTGAAACAATTCGAAAATTCTCTAAAGGAGTGGGAACTTCTTCTTGGGAAGTTGTAGTATCTTGAACCTCACTCTGTTGAGGAGATTCCTCCGTAGAACGAGGGGGTAAAGGGGTGTTCCCTTCCATATTTTCTGGAGGAAGTCCCTGTAGCCTCCGCGAATGATGTGGAGGGTCGATGTTGGCGAAAAAGAGTCGGCAAAAAATATCTATGGCCAACTACCGAAAAGAAACAGCATACGCTAATAAAATCTAAGAATCACAACCAAGCAAACATGGCCTTCTCTCGATGACCATACTAGTTGGTGATGAAATCCAACGTCGCGAGATCAAGTCGAGAAGGGGCGGGGATATGGTGGAACAGTTACAATGGCGACCTGCTTAACGGAATTACACTTTGGTGCAAGCTTCCACGCAGTAATTGTGGATTTACCCTCCAAGGAGCCCGAGTGAATTTGACCAATGTTTTCTCCAGGTACAGTGAGACTTCCCTTCACTGTCACCTTGTGTAAGACCCTAAAGATTATGGCCAGTAAGGTTACCAATTCGCAGTCAGCCCATGGGCGGGTACAGTCGACAGTCCGATCCGAACGTACGGGCAGGGTATCTAGCCTGAAATCAACTAAAAGGCTTCCACGCATTAATTGTGGATTTACCTTTAAGTGATCCCCATAATACGATCTGACCACTACAATCAGTCAAACCACGGAGGGATAATATCCGTAACTTACCCGAATGTGACCTCGTGTGTAACCCCTGTGTGAGAGGGGGATCCCAGGTAGACTTATATGATAATTGGATTTGACACTCCCTAACTCAGGATGCTAATGTTTGTTTTGGAAACTTTGGAGAGTTATGTTCACAGCCTAATCCAAAGTACTAAGCCTAGTCTACTGTTGGTGGAGGATCCTAGAAAAGAAAATGTTCTAGATAATTTTTAATTAGCGTTCATTTTATAGTTGTTCTTTACTCAAAAGGGGTGCATGGAAGTGAAACGGATGGAATTATGAATCAGTCCCAAAAATGCATCAAAGATGATAAGCAGTCATTTCTTTTCGATGAACATCTATCTAAGGGAGAGAGAGAGTTCTTTTCACTAACAAGCACTAATAAGGAATGTCCTCAAACAAATTTTCTTCAAATCAAATCCTGATGTGATGCTGAAATTGTTGAGATACCTTCTAATATGCGAAATCAATTATGAAGATGCTTCTTTATCGTTTATATATGAATAATGATTAATTCAAAACAATGCTTGTCTTGCTAATTATCTTTTTGGATCAATGAAAATCAGACCAATACAAGCAAGAATCGTACAAACAATACACCCTCTCGTTGTGATCAAAACAAGAAGCGAAAGAAAAGAAACAATCAAAGAGAAATCAAAAACTTCACACCAAAAGAAATGTCGAAGAACAATGACCTTAACTAAAACCAAATGAAAAGATCCGTAGGCCTTTGATGACCTTCACCAGAGTTTTTCGCTCAGTCAAAAAGGAGAGAAAGACAATGCATGGGTTTCAAACTCCAAACGACAGAAAAACTCAACAAAAATAGTGAAGAAGGCTACAAAATCCAAACAGAAAGATGCTCATTCTTCAAAAAGACAAATATCAAAGCTATAAAGGAAGAAGCATTGACTCACAAGGTGACCCAGTAAGAGAAACACAGAGGTAAAACCCTGAAAAAAAAGCAATTCTGGAAGGCTTTTTTGCCAAAAGAGGGTTGGTGCTCTGTTGTAAAGGGCAAGGAGCATTATAGTGCTCTGTGTAAGGCACTCAGGGATTGTTGGTTCTCTGTTAACACAGGGACATGGGTGCCAGGTTCAGAAAGCTCCTAAAAGTGTCAAAAATCCAAAAATTGCAGTCCAGTCTCGACAATCAAGCTGAGTGTGATGGGGTAGGTAGTCAATCATCTCATGAAATCAATAAAAAAGGGGGTGAACCAGGTTTTAAAACAATCAAGGATTAATACAAGGTCTATGAGGAGAAATCAAAACAAAAAGTTTCGATTTGAGGTTTCCCCAGTGGAGTCGCCAATTTCTATTGTAGGAAAATCTCCCTGCGGACAGGTAGATTGCCTCAAAGAGCTAGACCCTAACTCTAAGACAGAAAGTGCTTAACATGGACACTGACTTCCTTTCAAATCTATACAAACTAATACATGATAAGGAAAGAGAATAGAAGTACCTCTTTATCGACGTTTGTCCCTGCACGCTCCGAGTCGACCTCCAAACTCTCGCTCTTCGATGAGTCTTGTAGACAAACAAAGTACGACCACTTCCTACTCTATTAATATTAGCTTGAAAATAGATCTATCTATCAATGATAAGTTTATGTAAGATCAGACACAAACTAGAAAGAAACAGGCCAAGCGTGTCATATTAATGAGAATAACGATAGCAGTACTTACAATCATAGATGTGAATGTGACAGCTTCGTCAAGTCCCCTTCGTCTAACCCTTGCTCAAAAGATCCACAACCTGGATGATAGCAGCTTCACTGATCACTCTCCTTTGGCTGACTGTGTGTTTCCTATGAGATCATAGGTTTCATTCTAGCAATTCTTCCCCCTTTTCACCATCATGGAGCCTGCTTATATAGGTTAACAGAAGCTTAACCTCTTGAGTTATCTTTAGAACAAGTTGAGGAATCCCCTCCTTGGATCAAGGATCTCCTGATGGAACCAAGAATTCGAGTACAACTTCCTTCCAAACTTGAAAGATCCTCCCCTTATTCTCCTCAACGGGCCAACCACTGCCTCAAATTAGATAGTTCTCCCTCAAAAGGGGCATCAGGGCATTATAACGCTCCCTAGAAGGCTCAAGGGGAGCGCCAGTGCTCCAAGGATGGGTAGCACTCCTGCAGAGAAGTGGTTTGTTTTTATAACGCTCCCCAGTAGCTTGTGGGGGAGCGCTAGCACCCCTAGGATAGATGTAGGGGAACGCTCTCCCTCAAAACCCTATTTCAAGAGCTCCTTTCAGATGGCAAAAGATTCTTGACTTCAGTATACCATTCTCCTTCCTCCAATTCAAGTGTCTGAGGTATCCTAAGTATCTCCTTGGTGTCGTCATCATGGAAATATGCTTTGTTTGATGTTTGCAACACTTGTGACCAACATGCGACACTTGCGACAGTTGTAAGGAACATGCGACACTTACGACAGTTGAGAGGAACATGCGACACTTATCTAATTGAGTAATATTGAGGTGTAACAGATTGCCCCCTAAAGTATGAAGTTAGAAGATGCGAACTGATAACTGAAATGCTTTGTAGACGTTCAAACAAGGGTATAGACTCAGAGAATCTGACGGAAGCTACACACAAACATCCAACAAATATCATCACATATTTCAAAACCCAAGGCAGGCATACCTATGCTTGGGTGATCAAGACTTGCAAGATATGGCCGCCATAAAATACACTGTGGATCCATAATTGTATTGATGAAAAAGGTATAGCCACCAAGGATACAATGTGAATCTATACTCTGATGACCTGGACTAATCGTAGCCACGAAGAATACACAGTGGATCTACGAGGTGACAATACATAGCCACGACCAATACAAAGTGGATCTATGTAACAGTGTATGTATCATTCGTCCAAGAGAAACTCCTTCGCAACCTGGGCAAAGTATGTATCAAAGTGATTACTCAACCTAGGGTCTTCTTACCGATCCCAATGTGGTACGATTCTAACCATGTGAATAGATGTCCTGACATCAAACATGGTAGAAACCACTTGATTACCGGTCAATGGTGTGAACCGTTAACAAGTGTGAGGGAGATCACCATTAATGTCAATGATTCCCAAGGTACCCTAGTACATTCCAACGAATGTGAATGGATGAGCTGGAGTCGAACATTCGTGGAATCATCCGATCAGAGGTCAATGATGTAAACCTATTGTCGAATGTGAGGAGGCCTTCCATTGAGGCATGCAGGTTCCAAAGTACTGACTGGTTTCTAAGCCTGATTCTTGGATAATGTGTTGAAGTCGATAGGAATAGACTCGTCGAAGGAGGGCCTTGATGTATCCCCCATCAATGACATGAAACGGACATAGAGATGTAATTGGTGGATCAAAAGGACGTAGACTGACACAGGTTTTGAGGCAAGATATTTGGGATGGTTGACTCTCGAGGCGGATACTTCCCTTGAACACTGAGGCACAATAGCAGAACATGACATGGACCAAAACTTGATGATGCAGTGGATGCGGTGACTTATGTCAGGTGACCCAAAGGAGTGAAACAAACTCAAAGGATTGGCGCAGTGCAGAGGTTCAGCGGGTTATAATGTGTGCAAAAGACAAAGTGTCATGTTCAAGGGCGACTCTAAGAATTGCTTGATAATGTTCTCAAGAGACTGCTTGGCTTGCTTCTTTCAATTTTCCCCCATCCAGATAGACGAGTACCTCTTTTTGATTTAATGAGCTCGAGGAGGATAACACATGCTCGATATAACTCACCTTTGGTAAGTTCCTCTTCCTTTGTTTAACGAACTAGAAGAAGTAAGGGTTCGATCCTGTATGGGCATGTCGATGTGTGCTTTAGTGAGTCCAAAGATAGAAAACTCGAAGGTTTTTCAGGATTATAGAGTTTGGAAAAACACTTAAAAGAGAACTCTCTCAATTCCTTTTTTGTACAGTAGTCTAACGAGACCGAAAAAGAGATAAACTATTGCTTGAAAGACGTCCTTTCGAACCTTTTAACGAGCGTGAAAGGAAGCAAGATCACTCGACAATATTTTCATATTTAGAGAGTCTGAAAAGAGTTTAAAGATGACTCCAGGGGGGTTCCTTTTTCGTGTGTCCATGCGGGTCCGAAAAAGAGATAAAATTCTACCCAGTGCGTTCTCATATTTTCGAGCTCGAGAACGAACTAAGACTATGCTCATAAGTGAGACAAGGTAAATAACCCATCAGGACTGCCAGGAAGCCTGCGATATCAAAACTACAAACCAGGGGTTCAGTGAAGCCATTATATTGTTAGAGAAACCCATAAATGACTATACCTTATAAAAAATGGAAATTTATAAATAGCAATACAATGAAAATTCCATTTACCATTTCATTTTGCACAAGGATTTTGGAGTAGTGCAGATTCTCATTTCGGAGGTGGATCTTGTTTCGCTTGATACCGGAGCTACAGTTGACCATTTCTCTTGTCGTTTGGACCAGGTAGATCTTCATCTCTCCTTATTTCAATTACATAGTTTAATATTCATTTTCATAGTAGCATTTAATTCAAAAAATGAAGCCCTAAGTTGCCCCAAAAAGGACCAAATCGGCCTCTATTAAAAACGATGGAAAAAGGGGATTATTTTTGAAAAAACGTTTTAGAAGGTGATGGCTAAGATGCCAACGCCTCAATACCTAAGTGGATGGGTCGTTTTTTGGCAAAGAACTCATGAAAAATCCTCACATATGCCCACGCAGACATAAAGAAATCGTTTTCATTTTAAAACGTTTTTTATTATTGTGTGATGGACATTGAATGGCTAAGAGAGGGCGTGTTGATTGTAAAAGAGGGTGTAGTCTCTTTAAATAATGTGGGCATTAGATTTCATGTTTTTATATTGCTTTTGAAAATTGCCGAAATTGCCAAAACGTTGAAATAATGAAATTCTTTATTCTTTTGTTTTGTAGGCGATTTCGACGACCATGATCGAGTGGAAAGAACGAGAACATGAGATGGATGACTTAGCTGCCTTGTGGAGTCCTCGCACATGGGCCGCATTGCGAGCTTGTGGCTTATTAAAATTCTTCAAATTGCAAAAAATGAAGAAGGAGATTTTTTTGCTTGAGCACATGATCGGCTTATGGGATGTTGCAGAGCAAGGATTCCGGATTGGCACACAGCTTCTAACCATCGAGTTAGAAGACGTGTATTTCTTAACTGGCCTCTCAAAAAGAGGGGTTCCCATATCTTTTTCCGGGCAGAGGGCGCTACTTGAGCAGGTGGGCGTGTATCTGGCACGTCACTGTGTTCCAAGAGCAAGACTAGTAGGGGGTAGAATCCCTATCAAGTATATCTGAGAGCTACCCCTTCGGTCCATCTTGTTTTCCATCACGAGCGTGATGGGCAGTACTAGTGTGCATCTAGCATCAAGATCGCAGGTGGATTATGGTGTACAGTGTTTGGAACCAACACTGTTCAACTAGAGTGCAGGGTTCCTTCAAAATGTGAAGGAACAGGTTTCACGGTGCAGGATGGGACAGAAACAGTTTGGTTACGGCTCTTTTCTGGTCTCATTTTTTCTAGAGTGCATCCCCCAGATGCAGCCTCAGATAGCACTGGTGGTGCGACTAGTGGATGAACCAAGGATGGAGAGGTGGACTAGTCTGTCTCCAAGGCTAGTAGCGGAGTCAGAGTTCTGTTTCACTGGCAATTTCTTTGCTTGGCTGAGACGACAGTATCTCTGGATAGAAGACTTCCCGTATGCTAAGGTAGATTTCCGCGGGAGCATGGATTTGATTCTACCCATGGGGGAGGACTGGGACGTGTCAGGTAAGAGACTGAGCCATACCTTGTCTAGGTTTTTGTTTTTTGTTTTTTTTAAGTTTTTAATGTATATGTATTTTTTTGGGTACATAGAAGAGTGTTTAAAAGATGTATTGTTTTCAACATGCAGACAAGGGAGCAGTGCGCCCGGCCGATATACCGATACCAGGTCGTCGTGGGGGTGCTCTGGTTGTAGAAGATCCGGGAGTACCCATGATAGGTCTCTAGGAGGTTGAAAGAAACCTCTAAGGCCTCACGATGGGCATTCCTCCTCTACGGAGGGGAGAAGTGCCTTTACATCTGCAGAGGCACACTGTGGGAGTGCCAGAGAGCGTCAATTCTCTATTGAGACACGTAGTGCGTGCAGTGATATGTTACTCGCAGCACAATGTAGTGCAGAGAGATTAGAGTCTCTCTGGTGATCGTATTTTTGTATGCCTTGTCAGGCGATGTTGTAGGGGTTTAAAGACCCAACATTTTTCTCTTCTACATACTTTTTTGATGTAATCAAAACATTTCAGTCACGCCATATATATATACAGTTTCGAGTTTTTACAGTGCCAATGATTTGTACATGATGATGTCTGTGATGTGTTTTAATTTACATGTGATGTACAATTTTTCTTTCCTTAAATCTTATATGTGGGCGAGATACCGATCCATGATGTAATTAGCTAATGAATCTGAAACACTGTTGAGTTCTCTTAGAATGTGTCTATATTCAATGTAACCGAACATTCGTTCAAGACAGCGAACTTGCAGGTGGAGACGTAGCAGGATAGGATTACGGATAGCGTAGATACGGTTGAGTTGATAGACAACGAGTTGGGAGTCTAAGTAAACAATGATACGAGAGATACCTAGAGAGGAGGCTTGGGTCAACAGTCCAATGAAAGCATGATATTCTGCCATGTTGTTGGTTGTTGGTCCTAAGCAGATACCTCCTGAACTCACCACCTCGTCAAATTGGTAAATAACCCATGTTGTCGAAGCAATGTTCCGGGTATGTCGACTAGCACCATCCGCAAACCTGAAAAAGATAGGAAAGGAAGACGTCATCTGCACATGAAAACACAAGAACAGTCATGAGTGGAAAAGGTAAAGACTCGAGCACGCGAAAGAAATAGACACACCAAACTAAAATACAATAATGTACAAAGTACAGATGCTAGGTGATCTAGGCATAGTACTTTTTAAGGTAAAGCCCATTCCAGGGCTCTCCTAGGGAAATTCCATCATAATCTACTAATTCATAGGAGCCTCTGTGTAGAACATGCTTCACGATGTAAGGACCGTGCCACAGAGGTTCTAACTTACCTGTCCCCAGTATGTCATGAGCTTGGTCATAAACGAGGACTAAGTCTCCTTCTGCAAAAGTTTGAGGATGGACGGATTTGTCGTATTGACTCTTAATTCGTTTCTGATGTGCCTCATTGACGAGAGCAACATCACGACGTGTTTCATCCAGCTTGGATAGATATAAGAAGCGTTCTTCTTCAGCAGAAGTATGGGGTGGGAGTTCTACTTTAAGTTTGAGAGATGGAATCTCGCACTCGATTGGTAGAATGGCTTCGATGCCATACACTAACTGGAAAGGAGTAAATCCAGTTGTGGTTTTCACAGAAGTGCGATAAGCCCAGAGAGCGGAGAAAAGTTGTAGATGCCACAATGTCTTGTTTTCCCCTACCATGCTTTGAATCATGGTTTTCAGGACTTTGTTGATGGCCTCAACTTGTCTGTTGACCTGAGGATAGTAAGGGGATGAGTTTTCATGGCGAAAACCCAATTTGACATGCAGTTCGCTCATCATCTGGTTCTTGAAGTGTGCACCGTGATCGGTGACAATGGCTCGTGGTACACCAAAACAAGTTATGATATGGTTGAAAAGGAACAGAGATGTGGTACGACCATCGTTCAGGAAGGTAGGCATAGCCTCAGCCCATTTGGTAAAGTAGTCGACGGCGATGATTATATAACCGTGCCCCTCGGCTGAGGTAGGCTTACACTACATGAAATTGATGCCCCACTTGGCGAAGGGGTCGATGGCAATAATGGGGTGCAGCACAGTAGGGTGGGTGTGTGCCTTCTTGTTAAATACTTGGCAGGGTGGGCATTTTTTGATTGCCTCGATACAATCTTTGAAAATCGAGGGCCAAAAGTAGCCGGCACGTAGGATTTTTTGGGCTGTGGCCATCCCGGAAAGGTGACCGCCACAGGCGCCAAGGTGACAATCGTTCAAAACGCATTCAGCCTCCTCGTGAACCAGACATCGTCGAAGGATAGTGTCAATACCACGGTGATACAAAGTGTCGCCGATGATGAGATAACGGCGAGAATGGTGGTGAATACGTCGACGCTCTTCGCGAGAAATGTTAGGCTGAAAATGTTGGGTTTGAAGGTAAAGGAGGATGTCTCCGTACCAAGGATCAGAGGTGCTGATGAGGAAAAGAGATTCATCAGGGAGAGAATCTCTAGGTTCGATGTCTTCATCGACATGAGGGAGAGCACAGATGAGCTCTGCAAACACCAGGGACTTTTTGGCTTTGGACTTTGTGAATTCAAGATTGAATTCCTAGAGGATAACGATCCATTTAGAATATTTTCCCCCAAGTACTTGACATGTCAAGACGTGGTACATGGGGTTGGAGTCTGCAATCACCGTGGTGGTGCATAATAAGATGTAATGGCGGAATCTCTGGACAGCGATGACGGCTGCCAGAGCCAGTTTCTCTACATGTGAATATCGGAGTTCGGGTCTAGATAGACTCTTGCTCAGGTAATAAATCACATGTTCTTCACCGTTGGGGTCCTCCTGAACTAACACCATCGCAATAGTGGAAGTGGAGGTGGCCAAGTAAAGGATATAGTCCTTTGTATACTCCGGAGGGTGCAACAAAGGTGAGTGGGTCAAGGCGTGTTTGAGAGCATCAAATGACCGTTGGGCAGTGTCATCCCAGATGAAAGGGGTGTTTTTCTGCAGTAACCGCATGAACCCTTTAGTTATCTCGGCGTAGTTACAGATGAAACGGCGAAGGAAGTTTGCTTTGCCTTGCAAAATTTGGAGTTGGGTTAAATTGGTAGGTGGGGGTAAGGCTAGAATGGCCTTAATCTTTAAGGGATCCACCCCGATCCCGTCTTTGGAGACAATGAAACCGAGGAGTCGACCGGATTCGACAGCAAAAATGCACTTATGTGGGTTCAAGCGAATACGGTAGAACCGACATCGAAGAAAAATCGCCCGTAAGTGATTAATGTGATCGGATCGATTGGATGAGTGGGCAGGTAAATCATCGAGGTAAGGCTCTGCGATATGCTTGATATCGTGGAAATCATACGACATGGCCCACTGGAAAGTAGCACCAGCATTTCTAAGGCCAAAAGGTAGCTTTTGATAGGCAAAAGTACCCTATGGGAAGATAAAGGCTGTCTTATGTTGATCAGCAGGTAAGATTTCAATCTGGTTATACCCATAAAATCCATCCATGAAAGAGAAGATTACGCTCCCTGCGCAATTATCGATGATTTGGTCGATGAAGGGTGTAGGGTAGTTGTACTTTGGACATGCTTTGTTGAGATCCCGTTATCAACACAAACACGGATGGTGCCTTGTGTTTTGGCAATCGGAACAAGGTTGGAGACCCATTCTGTCAAAGGGACAGGATAGATAAAGCCAGATTTTAGAAGTTTCTCAACTTCTGCCTTTATAGCTGCGATTTTCTTGGGATGAACTGGGCGAAGCTTTTGTCGAACAGGTTTCGCGTCAAGGTAAGTCTTGATTTCGTGTACGACGATTGAAGGGTCAATCCCTGGCATTTCCTCGTAGCTCCATATGAAGACATCGTGGAATTCTTTAAACAAAGCGGTGTAAGAGACCACTTCTTCGGGTGTGCAATTAGCACCAAGATTAATGTTTTTCACGACACCTTATTTGATCGAAATATCGATAACGATCGTAGTAGAGATGTTACCCATATTCCCCTCAAAGAGAGTATCTTGTGTGAGGATAGGATATTGCGGAGCATCGGTAACATCTGGAGGGAAGACAGAGTGTATGTCTTGGTGAATTTCTTCCAAAGGTGGAAGAAAAGAGGATCGATGATGGTTATCATCCCAGGGTAGATCGTCAATGCTAATCATTTCCATAATAGATTTGTCAAAAGGGAAAATTTGGGAAACGTAATCGACGACAAATGATATGGAATCCAACCATGAGGGAATCGAGTAGGCATCAGGTGCCAATAAATGTGGGTTGTTCGGAGAGAGAGAGGCAGATTGAATAGCTACATATGCAGCCTCAGTTGGGCTAAGTGGCATAGTGTCACTAAGCACATCGAATTCCAGAGGACTAGGTACAATCCAAGGATCAGATGATTCCAAGGATTGATAAGGCATAGTCGAAATCATATTGACGGCGGCAATATGATGCACGGTAGGTGGAAGTGGTGTAGGGAAAGTACCCATAAGGCTAGAATATTTCAATAATCCAACACCAACGCTTTCATACGTAACCGGGTGGTCTCCCAAAAAAGGAATGTTGTTGGTGACAGGGACGCGAGCGTCAGGTGTACAAAAATCAAGTTGATCGACGGTGACAATTTTGCCTTGATGGGGGAATTGTACACATCAAAACACCGACGAGGCGATGACATTCATAACGTAGAACCAACTTCTTCCAAGTAGTAGGTTGTAATCGAGGGGGGCATCGATCACCTCGACATCAACGGTAACAGTTTTTCCGCCCAACTGAACGGGTAAGGATTGTAACAGTCCATGAGGATGAAAACCTCGTCCATCGAAAGCGCGTAACATTGTAGGGGATTTGTTAAGGGTAGGTGATTTTAAGGCTTTCCAACAAGCTAAATACATGACACAAGTAGAGGCTCCATCATCCAAGATAGTTCGGTGGATTTGTTGATTGTGAACAACAACATCGATCTGAAAAGCTAACTGGTGGGAGAGTCGTGGTTTATGATCATCCAGGTTAAATGTGAGGTTATTCAATAACTCAGGATTGAAAGCGTCGATAACATCTAAGAGTGTTCTACATTGGTTGGGACAGTCTTGTAGAACTTCCAAGGTGGACATAGCACACGGAGCTTGAGCCAAATATTCAACAATGTTGTAGTTTTGGGCAACCCGTGAATTAGGATTCAAGGTTGATTTCCGGATGGTGTTCTTAGGAGGGCGTAAGATGGAGTCAAACAAAGGCTTCACAATCTGAAGTGGCCCAGATGGAGGGCTGGTGGACGGAGGACTAACGGAAGATGGTAATGGGTCCAGTACGGAACCATTAGTAGTCTTTGGCTTATCAGGTTTAACTAGCGTGTCATATGTTGCAGAGCGAGTGGTCAGATTAACCTCGTTAAACATATAAAACTGGGCACTTGTCGAGGCCTTGTCATGGGGTTGGTTGGAACTTCCCCCTACGGTGGGGGTTTGGGCAACCAAAGATTGTTGCTGTGGAAAAGGCTGAGTAAGCACAGCGGGTTGTGAATTTCCCTTGAAAAGATTGGTCACTTCATCGCAATGTGGGAAGTCTTGAGTGTAGTGATCGTCACCACAAATGAGACATGGGAATTTTGGTTTTCGTTGTGGTTGTTTTCTAGCAGCAGGGGTTTGTGGTTGATTTTTTTGTTGTTCGTTGTTATTGTTTTTCTTTGGTTTATTTCTCGCTTTTTTCTTGCCCCTAAGTTGTTGTGAAGGGGTCAATTGGACTGCATTCACCTCAGAGACCTGATTTAGAGGGGGGGTAGGAGAGGGTGGAGTCGCATTGGGAGCAGCCGTCGAAGTGGGCCGCTAAGTTGTTCCAGTCGACTGGGAAGTAGATTGGGTTTTGACGGAGCCAATAACTCCATCCGCGTGTGAGGCAGACGATGGTTTGGATGGATCATTAGTGTCATGGGTAGCGTTCGGTATCAACTCGTACAGAGTACCGGACTGTGAATAGACCAACTCTAAGTACTAATCTTGGGCAATAGCTTCTTCCTCGGTGACTACACCACCCATGGAAACATCACGAGCGATATGGGGTAGCAATGATTTAGTGAACCATTCCGCCAATAATTGATCAGGAATGACCGCTTTGATTAGCCTTCGTCATCGTCTCCATTCATGAATATGATCGAAGATATGTACGGAGGTTGTCTGACGAAGGGAGGTCAATAGTTCAGTACTCGTCTCGTATCAAATGGGTAGTTGGAAGTGTGTGAGGAAGGACATGGCGAGGGAGTTGAAATCGTGAAAAGAGGCACACGGTAGTTCAATATACCATTTTGTTGCGGAACCCATAAGCATTCATTGGAAAAGACGCAAACGTATAGAATCGTCCATGAGGGAGTTGGATGAACACCACAAATGGAAAGTCATCACGTGGTTGTTTGGGTCTTCTCTGGACTTTCCGTCGAATTTTGGGATATCAGAAGGAAGTTTAGCTGGAATAGCTGGCCAAACCGAAGAATGATAAATAGGATCATTCGTTAACCGAGACAAGTCTGGAAGGTCCAGGGTAGCTAGAAAAGGCAGTTGTTCGTTAACCTGTGGGTAATGTTGGTGTGGCATGGGGACACTAGTAGGGCCATACACTGGGTTATGTGGATAATTGTAACCAGTGGGCCCTCTTGTATGAGGTTGATGTTGACCAGGGTACACAGGATTTGAGGTATTTTGAGAAACATGTGTGAGCGGAGGATAACCGGATGGGTTTTGAGGATTATAAGATGGATTTGGCGTTTGTCCATAAGGGGGTTGTTGTGGAGCTTGAGAATTGTGTCCTGCCGAGAACTGTGGATTTCCTGGAAAAGGGATGTTCCACGGATTAGGTGTGGCAGAAACATTTTGTCCATATGGTTGATGGTAGGCTCCGGATTGAGGCTGCCCCCCAGCATGAGGGTGCCCCCCAAATGGAAGTTGTCCTCCAGTGGGAGGATGCCCCCCAGCTTGAGGTAGAGTTCCCAGAATTTGAGAACCAGATGCAAATGACTGAACGGTACTGCCGAATGGGTTAAGACTACCAAGATCGATCCCTCCGGGTTGTTGAATAGGTATGGAACTTCCTAGTATAACATGGGTAGTAGTGGCAGTGGAAAAATTTAGTGCTCTATACCCAAAAGGGAGTGATGATGTAGGTCTTGGTGTTACTGGTGTGTCAATATCAGCTTGGCTAACCACCGCGTTACCGGCGAGAATGGTCGGAATGTGGGGGACCATTGTAGAATGGGTCGTCTGGAGAGGAAACGTAGACCTTGGGCCAACGAACAATGTGTTCGGACCAACGGATGGTGTGGTCGTGAAAATGGTGGTACCAGTAAAATGGTTTAGGGCTACGGTGTAGGTGATAGGTGCGTCATCACCCATGCATGTTCCATAAATATCTCGCACCATGTGCGGTGGACTTCGAACAATGTCTGTGCTCCAAAAGGGGTCATCGGCTAAAGGGTTTGAATGATACCCAGCCGAAATGTCAGAAGGATTGACGACGACAAATTCACCAACTGAATTCAGTTGGAGAACATGTCGTTCATATCCCTCCAGAATGCGGAAATCTTTCGGAGACTCTGAAACAATTCGAAAATTCTCTAAAGGAGTGGGAACTTCTTCTTGGGAAGTTGTAGTATCTTGAACCTCGCTCTGTTGAGGAGATTCCTCTGTAGAACGAGTGGGTAAAGGGGTGTTCCCTTCCATATTTTCTGGAGGAAGTCCATGTAGCCTCTGCGAATGGCGTGGAGGGTCGATGTTGGCGAAAAAGAGTCGGCGAAAAATATCTATGGCCAACTACCGAAAAGAAACAGCATACACTAATAAAATCTAAGAATCACAACCAAGCAAACAGGGCCTTCTCTCGATGACCGTACTAGTTGGTGATGAAATCCAACGTCACGTGATCAAGTCGAGAAGGGGCGGGGATATGGTGGAACAGTTACAATGGCGACCTGCTTAACGGACTTACGCCTTGGTGCAAGATTCCATGCAGTAATTGTGGATTTACCCACCAAGGAGCCCGAGTGAGTTTGACCAATGTCTGCTCCAGGTACAGGGAGACTTCCCTTCACTGTCAAGTTGTGTAAGACCCTAAAGATTATGGCCAATAAGGTTACCAATTCGCAGTCAGCCCCTGGGCGGGTACAGTCGACAGTCCGATCCGAACGTTTGGGTAGGGTATCTAGCCCGAAATCAACTAAAAGGATTCCACGCAGTAATTGTGGATTTACCTTTAAGCGATCCCCATAATACGATCCAACCACCACAATCAGTCAAACCACGGAGGGATAATCTCTGTAACTTACCCAAATGCAACCTCGTGCGTAACCCCTGTGTGAGAGGGGGATCCCAGGCAGACTTATATGATAATTGGATTTGACTCTCCCTAACTCAGGATGCTAATGTTTGTTTTGGAAACTTTGGAGAGTTATGTTCACAGCCTAATCCAAAGTACTAAGCCTAGTCTATTGTTGGTGGAGTATCCTAGAAAAAAAATGTTCTAGATAATTTTTAATTAGCGTTCATTTTATAGTTGTTCTTTACTCAAAAGGGGTGCATGGAAGTGAAACGGATGGAATTATGACTCAGTCCCAAAAATGCATCAAAGATGATAAGCAGTCATTTCTTTTTTATGAACATCTATCTAAGGGAGAGAGAGAGTTATTTTCACTAACAAGCACTAATAAGGAATGTCCTCAAACAAATTTTCTTCAAATCAAATCCTGATGTGATGCTGAAATTGTTGAGATACCTTCTAATATGCGAAATCAATTATGAAGATGCTTCTTTATCGTTTATATATGAATAATGATTAATTCAAAACAATGCTTGTCTTGCTAATTATCTTTTTGGATCAATGAAAATCAGACCAATACAAGCAAGAATCATACACACAATACACCCTCTCGTTGTGATCAAAACAAGAAGCGAAAGAAAAGAAACAATCAAAGAGAAATCAAAAACTTCACACCAAAAGAAATGTCGAATAACAATGACCTTAACTAAAACCAAATGAAAAGATTTGTAGGCCTCTGATGACCTTCACCAGAGTTTTTCGCTCAGTCAAAAAGGAGAGAAAGACAATGCATGGGTTTCAAACTCCAAACGACAGAAAAACTCAACAAAAATAGTGAAGAAGGCTACAAAATCGAAACAGCAAGATGCTCGTTCTTCAAAAAGATAGATGTCAAAGCTGGAAAGGAAGAAGCATTGACTCACAAGGTGACCCAGCAAGAGAAACACAGAGGTAAAACCCTAAAAAAAAAGCAATTCTGGAAGGATTTTTGGCCAAAAGAGGGTTGGCGCTATGTTGTCAAGGGAAAGGAGCATTATAGCGCTCTTTGTAAGGCACTCAGGGAGCGTTGGCACTCTGTTAACACAGGGACAGGGGCACCAGGTTCAGAAAGCTCCTAAAAGTGTCAAAAATCCAAAAATTGCAGTTCAGTCTCGACAATCAAGCTGAGTGTGATGGGGTAGGGAGTCAATCAGCTCATGAAATCAATAAAAAAGGGGGTGAACCAGGTCTGAAAACAATCAAGGAGTAAGACAAGGTCTATGAGGAGAAATCAAAACAAAAAGTTTCGATTTGAGGTTTCCCCAGTGGAGTCGCCAGTTTCTGTTGTAGGAAAATCTCCCTGTGGACAGGTAGATTGCCTCAAAGAGCTAGACCCTAACTCTAAGATAGAAAGTGCTTAACGTGGACACTAACTTCCTTTCAAATATATACAAACTAATACATGAGAAGGAAGGAGAATAGAAGTACCTCTTTTTCGACGTTTGTCCCTGCACACTCTGAGTCGAGCTCCAAACTCTCGCTCTTCAATGAGTCCTGTAGACAAACAAAGTACGACCGCTTCCTACTCTATTGATATTAGCTTGAAAACATATCTATCTATCAATGATAAGTTTATGTAAGATCAAACACAAACTAGAAAGAAACAGGCCAAGCGTGTCATATTAATGAGAATAACGACAACAGTACTTACAATCGTAGATGCGAATGTGACATCTTCGTCAAGTCCCCTTCGTCTAACCCTTGCTCGAAAGATCCACAACCTGGATGATAGCAGCTTCATTGATCACTCTCCTTTGGCTGACTGTGTGTTTCCTATGATATCATAGGTTTCATGCTAGCAATTCTTCCCCCTTTTCACCATCATGGAGCCTGCTTATATAGGTTAAGAGAAGCTTAACCTCTTGTGTTATCTTTAGAACAAGTTGAGGAATCCCCTCCTTGGATCAAGGATATCCTGATGGAACCAAGAATTCGAGTACAACTACCTTCCAAAATTGAAAGATCCTCCCCTTATTCTCCTCAACGGGCCAACCACTCCCTCAAATTAGATAGCGCTCCCTCAAAAGTTGCATCAGGGTGTTATAACGCTCCCTAGAAGGCTCAAGGGGAGCGCCAACGCTCCAAGGATGGGTAGCGCTCCTGCAGAGAAGTGGTTTGTTGTTATAACACTCCCCAGTAGCTTGTGGGGGAGCGCCAGCGCCCCTAGGACTAATGTAGGGGAGCGCTCTCCCTCAAAACCCTATTTCAAGAGCTCCTTTCAGATGGCAAAAGATTCTTGACTTCAGTATACCATTCTCCTTCCTCCAATTCAAGTGTCTGAGGTATCCTAAGTGTCTCCTTGGTGTCGTCATCATGGAAATATGCTTTGTTTGAAGTTTGTGACACTTGTGAACAACATGCGACACTTGCGACAGTTGTAAGGAACATGCGACACTTACGACAGTTGAGAGGAACATGCGACACTTATCTAATTGAGTAATATTGAGGTGTAACAATTTGATCAGCCAACTTTAAATGCCAGGCAAATCAGATGGCTGGAGTTTCTGTGCGAATAGGACTTTGATATCAAGCATATTAAAGGGAAAGAAAATAAGGTGGTTGATGCACTCAGCAGAAAAGTGCATGAATTACATGCTACAGCCATTAGCATGTACAGGACTGAGATTAAAGACAGAATTTTGGAAGCTGCAAATGTTGATTTGCAGTACAGTGGTTTAGTAGCAAAGCTATAGCAGCATGAGAGACCACAGACCAAGGAAAGTTACACCTTGGGAATTGATGGCTTACTTCTGTATAAAAACAGAGTGTATGTACCCAATGTCCAAGAATTGAAGCTGGCAATTCTAAAAGAAATGCATAACGTGGCTTATGTTGGACATCCTAGATATCAAAAGATTGTGGCAGCAGTCAAAAGCCATTATTGTTGGTCGGGTATGAAGAAAGAAATCATTGAATACATCGCCAGATGTATGCAATGCCAGAAGGTTAAGGCTGAGCACAGGCACCCAGCAGGGTTGTTGCAGCCTTTACCCATTCTTGAATGGAAATGGGATGTGGTAACAATGGATTTTATCACCGGACTACCTAGAACAAGCAAGTAGCATGATTCAATCATGGTGGTGGTGGACAAGCTTACTAAAGTTTCCCATTTTATTCCATTGAAAACCACCCACAGGGCAGCTGATGTTGTTGATATCTTTTTAAAAGAAGTTGCACGCTTGCACGGAATTCCTAAGACAATTGTGTCTGATAGGGACCCGAAATACACCTCAAATTTCTAGAAAGGACTGTTCAAGGGATTCAGAACGAATCTGAACTTTAGTACAGCATATCGTCCTGAGTCTGATGGTCAGACAAAAAGGGTGAACAGAGTAATAGAAGACATAATGAGAATGTATGTGATGGATAAACCATCAAGGTGGGAAGACTACCTGCATTTAGTAGAATTCACCTACAATAATGGGTATCATACATCATTGAAGATGAGCCCATTCGAAGCACTTTATGAAAGAAAGTGCAACACACCAGTAAGCTAGGATAATCCAGCTGACAGAGCAGTGATTGGGCCTGAGCTTCTCAAAGAGATGGAAGACCAAATGATAAGGATTAAATGGAATCTGAAAGCTGCCTAGGATAGGCAGAAAAGTTACGCTGACAGTAACAGAACCCATAAAGAATTCAAAGTGGGTGACCATGTTTTCCTAAAAGTGAAGACTAACAGGAGTTCCCTGAAGTTAGGAAGTTGAGTCAAATTGGCAGCAAGATTTTGTGGGCCATTTGAGATCCTGGAAAGGATTGGGCCAATTGCATACATGCTTGCATTACCTGCATCTATAACTGTACATAATTTGTTTCATGTTTCACTGCTTAAGAAATATGTACCTGATGCTAATCATGTTATCGATTGGAATGTGATTCAGGTGGAATGGAAAATGCCTATAATATGGGGCATCCTTGAGCTGGAGAATGATGTTTATGATAAAATAATATTGAGACTACAATCTTTAATTTTATTATGAAATTCTAAAGGAGGAGGTCGCTTTGCACAAAGAACCTATCCAATGTGGCAGCTATATGGCTCCGCCCTATCCTTCGATTGGTTCAGGTGAATTTCCCTTTTACTGGAGTGATAAAAATTGTTTCCTAATCATTGATCGGGTCTTCCATATTTTCTATGAACATGTATGTGATGATAGTATCCCCCTCTTTTCTCTTTATTGTGCAAGACTACATTGAATCGCATGCCATAATGCTATTTCTAAAAAAATATGAATCCTTTAGATCTAGAAGTGACTTCCAACACGTTTCTTTTTCCTCATACACTACAGTCATATATACATTGAAAACTCTAATTTTCTTACCAGAATGTCGATGGATGAGGCATGCTAATAACCATTTTTTTAGAATGGAGAAAAAGATCTAGTTTCCATTCCTGTCTATTCCATAATGTGCACAAACCTCCCAATTCTCCTCCTGAACTAACTACTACTACATCACTTGAATTCCATTGTTTCTTCCCTTTCCTCACTTCTTCAAAATCCTCCATTTCTATCTCTTGGAGAAGGAGGGTTGTAGGTTTTTATGTTCTTATTAAATTCCTTATTGTTGTTTCTTTGTTTCTACTACTTAGTCCTTTATTGTTTTAGGAGACAAATATCACTATTTAGATGAGGGTTTTGGGACACCTCCTCTCTAAGGCACATTTTTTGCAATAATTCTTGATGTTTTTGTTCCTCCTCCAAGGGTTTTATCAATCATTATCTGAGTGCCCAACAATTTATCTCTATTGGTAGCTTCCTCCCTTTTGACTTTCATTGTTTTCCTTCCTAATTTTTTTGGGAGTTTTCTTTAGAATCCCCATCCTCTTTTTCCTCTTCCTCTATCTCTATGTGATCTTTACCCTTGAGTTTGAGATCAATAGAGACTATTTCTGAATCTATTAAGTTATCAATCTCTACACATATTTCTGAAACAAGCTCCCCTTCTTCAAGAAGTTGAAACTGTGTTGTTTCAGATAAAGGCAGAGCCATTGATTGTGTGGTTGTTGCCACTAATATCATATGAGGGTTTACCAATAGTTATTCTAAGTATATTTTCTCTTCCTATGACATAAACTCATATTTATTGGAAAGGTATGGATGGAAACCATAATGTCCCTAGCTTAGCTTCTTCAAGTTATCCATACGGGGGATTAAGGGGTTTCCTTTAATGAGACTCTTTACCCAAGGAGGATTTGACCTAGATGGAGAAGGTACCCCTGATGTTGAGTGTAGTGTCCCCAAGGCCGAGCCCTGTCATAAATCATGTTCTGAAAGGAATTGTAATTATGTTTTATAGGCTGGTGAGCCAAGTTTTTATAAGCTAGTGGCTTATGTGTTTGTTAGGCTAGGGAGCCTAAGTGTTGAAGGCCAGGACCCTGTTGTTGTATATGTAATCATGCAAAACAATTAATAAAAAATTGTAAACACCGCCAGGTGCAGACCAACCACGATGAATGAGTGAAGGAGGATTGAGCTTCCACAGAGAAGGCAAGGGATTAGGGGCTGGAAGGTGGGAAAAGGGGCTAAGTGTTAAGCCTAGGGGGCTTAAGCCTTGGGAATAATATTTTATTATTATTCCAAAGAACATGTGCATTTTATGTTGTTTATCCTAAGTTTCTGGCAAGGGGAAAACGTGCAAAGCGGATGCATGTTGATGGAACGCATGCAGTTCCAAGGGTGACAAGTGTCAACCCTGGTGCATGCGAATAAACGGCCAAGATCAGTCGTGAGAGGGGTTCCTCCTCCATTCGACCCTAGACTATCCTGAGTGTGAACCGTGTGACCTCTGCAAGAGACCCTCGTGCAATTTTGAAATGGGAAAAGCCTGTGTTTGTCCTGAAGAGCCAGTACACTTCTGTTCGGAGCCGTGGAGTCTGTGTCGACCCCTGCGGGAATTGTTGGTCACGCAATCCCGAACCCATAGCCGTGGGACTATGTTGTAATGGCAGTGAAAATTGTTGAATCGAGCGGTGATAGGGGTTTCTCCTTCATTGGACCCGATCTATTGAATGGTACATCCGACCCAACCTCTGTAAGAGTATACCCCGTACACCCTTTGAACCAAGAGCCGCAGTGTTGATTCAGGGAGAGCCTATGTCAAATTCAGAAAGCCGATGCATCCTTTGTCTGATAGAGCGAGCATCTGCGTGGAGTCCCTATCCCGAAGTCGTGACCGTGAGACCATCCTGTGATTGTTGAACCAGTTTGGGAAAGCATGTGTCTATTTCCCCCGTGGGTTGGTGTGGCCATGCAGTATTGGACTGTGTGTGGCTTGTTGGCCTATGAGTGATTCTCTCCAGGTGAGAGAGTGCGCAGAGGAAGGAGAGAACTCCTGGAAGGAACCCTGTAACTTCCACAAAGCTCGGAGACTTCCAATCCGGTCTGTTGTTGTAACCCAAGGCAAGGGAGGTTAGCAGCCAAAGGACTGTCTAGGTGACAGAGAAGGTGTATACTCCTGGGGTGGAACAGGCATGTGGGGAAGGAGCATCTGTGGGCAGTGAGCGTGAGAGGTTACTAGGAGAGAATTCCATCCTTGTGGCTGTGTGTTGTTTCCCTGTAACCTCAGCCTAGCCTAGGATTCCTTGTCTTGGGGTGGAGCTTATTCCCAGCTCGGGGGTGACCCACTGTTGAGCTGATGAGCAGTGCGGTCTAAGGCTGGGAGGTTCGTGGAAGGCCTGCACTTGGTTGGTGGAATCTACCACTGTTCAAAGATAAGTACCAGATGATGCTTTAATTATGTTTATGTATCTCTGTGTATTATAATCATCATGTATTTTGTTGTGTTTATGAATTGATGTTAAAGAGTATTGATTGTTGATGATGGCAGTAAATCATATGATTACTCTGTGTTGAATGTGTTTAACTTGTTTTGAATGCATGTGATTAATTGTGAGTGAGAGTGTTGTTATTCCACGTAGTAACACCTACACAGTAGTGAGTGAAAAGTGGTGCTACATTGAGGCTTGATATTTTGCCTAGAGATTTGTATATGAACCCATCCTCCTCTTCACCATCTACCATTGTTATTCTTTTTCTAGAGCTACTTGAGGATTTTGGGATTGCTTCTTGCAATTTTTAGAGAAATGCATGTATTCATGACAGATTTATTCTTGAAAGGGATGTATCATAATCCAAAGGTTGTTCATTTTGTCAGTTATCCAATGACAAGAGGATGACCTTTGGTAATCCATTTTTCAAGTCAACCTCCACATAGATTCAAGCATACACATACATATTCTCCTTTGGTTAGGCTTTGTCTATATATCACCCCAAGTAATTCACAATTCTTCATAAGGTGTCATCACTCTAGCAGTAGAGGGGACGATGAGGAAGACACACCCATACAGGAACCGTTGAAGGAGCATCATGCTCTAAATTGAAGTCTGGGGTCCAACAATTCAAGTACATACCACAATAGGTGAAGAAGTAAGGTCCATTTCAAAAAGTTAAGTCTATTCCCTCCTTTGTCTTAAACTAGAATCCATAAAAGCCTCTACACATAAGAAATGATTTAGCTATCATTTGATTAAAACCTTCCAATTTTTATGCAACCAAGTCGCCATAGCTCAAGGGGAGGGCCAAATGTTGGTAAACTGGTCGATGAGACCCATTTCCACAAGGGCGATAGCCTTGTGCCTAGATGCAATAGGGGGGATTTTCTCAATGTGTTTGACAAATCTAATTGGAATACATTTTAAGGGTTTATTTTAGGAAGATCACATGGCCTAAAAGGTGATTGCCTCTGAGTCTAGAAGGGGTTGAGATCCCCCTCCAGAGATAGGATCCATGGGGGAATTCAAAATGAACTAGGCAAGGATGCATTAGGATTTTGCAGAGAGCTACTTTGTGTCATATTATTTCTCTATCTAGTTCTATTATTTTAAACATTAATAACCAATCACATAACATATGATGACGTAATCATTGCCCACGTGTGTAGATGACAACATCTCTAACATACTAGGCTATAAAAAAATCAAAAAAATAATAGTAGTAATAATATAGTAATATTGTATGCTAGTGAAATATATATACAAACATAAATAAAACCATATCTCTCTCTTTGTGTGTGTGTGTGTGTGTGTGTGTGTGTGTGTGTGAGAGAGAGAGAGAGAGAGAGGGAGAGATTTGTACAACTAATATAAAAACTCTTATATAGAGAGATATTGGATTTAGACATAAATATAAATATTGTAGACATGATATTTACATAGAAATATTGTTACAGTGCAAATAGAAATACCTTGACAATAATCAAAATTGTGTTTTTATGTATTCTTGTATGCATAAGTTTTGAGTTTTGAGTTCTACTAAGTTGAGTGAGACTGCAACCAACCTAGATCCATCTTAAATGATCAAAAAATTTACACCTATTTAAGGAATTTGATCCCTTTCAACACTTTATAGATCCAAGGTTAACATGAATCTTATTTACAAGCACATGTGGAAACACAACCTACACACAAGTACACTTGAAAATATTGAGATAAAATATATTAATTCAAGAACCATTATGGTTCCTTTAGGATGGGCAACAAGAACCTTGGGATTTATATCGCCATATTTGTGAGCCTCCATGAAACTAAAACTAAAGGTGTACAACATATTTGATTCTAAGGTCTCACAAGTCACATTTACAATATGTACTCAGCGATCCTTATTTACACTTCTTGTTCAAAGTAGCTATGACAATTGTACCAATGACAAAGTTTGCACCATCATCAATGATAATCAATAGACTTGTTCAAATATTTAGCAAGGTTTTTGAAATATATTATGTGATTTCTTTTTAGTATTCCTTTCTCTTGAGGTATTTAGATTCTTAGCTTTGGGTAATTATTGTTAGGTTTTAATAATAATACAGTCTGAGTGGGCCTAATGGTTAAGAACATGTGTTTCCTCCTAAGAGGTCACAAGTTCAAATCCAGAGGGGAGTAGGGTATGTATGCCTCTATAAACTTTACCAGTCAAATCGTTGGGCGGAGGGGGTCACTTGTCCCACAAACAAGGGGGTCTCATACACCAATTTCATGTTTGTCTTGGTCGTGACCTTAAAATTAGATTATTATTAATATTATTCATTTTTCATTTTATTTTGATTATTTTATTACATTTTAATTCTTGCTTTTAATTTTTTTTGTTTTATATACCTTTTGCTTCTTTTTGGTTTTTTTGTGTCTTTTTTTTATTTTTATTTCTATCTTTTTCCCTTGTCCCCTTTTCATGGTCGGCATATGATAGCTTCGGTTTTTTATGCCGCTAAGGTTAGTTTATTATTAATTGGTGTCTTTCTTAGTGGTATTTGCATCTCCATCATTCTTATTGTTGGTTTGATCATTCTACCTTCCAGTCTTCAAGATGGATTGTGTATCGTAAGAATGAAACATCGACAAAATGTATCTAAACATTGTGAATCCAAAAGTCTATACAAACAAAATATTGTGTGATTGTGTACGGATTTTGTAAAATTCTTTAAAATATGTGAAATAACAATCAATATAAATACACAATGAAAGATTATGTTAAAAATTGCTATACACATTATGGAACCATATGAGCTACACCTCTCATGGTAGCATAAATATCACCATCATCCTACCTATCATCTTTATAAAGTTAATTTCAAACTCAACCAAAAGTTAATTTCAAACTCAACCATAAAAATAAGCCTCAATAATTACACATATCAACTCTTCACAAATCACACTCTGTACAAACAAGGAGACAACTCACTATGTTGTTAGACTTTTATCATAGGAAAAATGTTGGCCAATTCTAATAAAATAGTGTTAAGTTTCAATAATGGCCTAACCCTCACATCATCTATTGGTTAAGATTGTTGATTTGTGTTCTCATCCTTTTTTATGGTACAATTAAGCCTTGATATCCACTACATTCATATTCTCAAGATTTTAAATTTCTGTATGTTTTATGGAAGTGATGGAGAAGTTTAGAGAGGGTTGTAAACCTTACCTAAAAATTCAAGACCGTAAACCTTTTCTTATAAGATCAACAACCAATGGAGTGATATTTCAAAGTTGATCTTGAAATATGTACTCCACCACCCCCTCAAAATGAAATTTTGAGAAATAGTTTATGTTCTCTACAACATAATTGAAAATTTTCCAACCATAAAAATTCTATCCTTTTCTCATACAACATTGGACACTCGTTAATACAGGACTAGGAACTATTTGGATTTGAAATTGTTAGGGTGCCAATGATTATTAGCCCAGACTTATGTAATATTGAATTTGATCTTAATGTACATCTACTCCAACAAACTTTTATCAAATTATTTTTAGAAAATATAATTATGTACTAGAACCATTGAAAGATTTGTTTAGAGCGCCTACAAAAAGCAAGCTACTATCTCACTATTTTTAACATTTCAATTCTACAATTGGTTTTTCTTCATTCACTGCAAATGTGGCCAACGTGGAGTAAAGATGCACTAATTTCCAAGTAGCTGAGGGGAATGATTTAGGATCTTAAGGTGCCCCTAGTTTTCCTTATATTCTTATTGTTGCTCAACACATGTCTAACAGTGGTCGGTCAACACGAGTTGTTTTCAAGTTTTAATAATAGAGATTTGCTTGGTGACTTCTCATTTAGGCATGTCAGATGGAAATTCTAGAAGTAATGGACATCCACAAATTAGCACCATGTGAACCAAGTTGGGAAAGAGGCTACATATATTGATCATGAGAGAAACTCAGCATTTGAGCTACCTTTGGTTGTATATAATAGTTCAAACGACTTATTTGTAGATGTCAATTGGCAAAGAGGTTTCAACGGTGATTGTAGGAAGATAGTTGATGCTCACTTTGGTCTACCTTTGGAGTATGGATTTAACAGTGCTTTTAATTTAGGATTTGAAGATGTTGGGTTGGATTTTGTGTTAGATGGGTACATAATATAATATTTTGGAGCTTAGAAAAGTCAATATTTTTTACTTGGGAAGTATCAGGTCATAAGCTGACACGTGGTTGAACTGATATGAACTAGATAGTGGTTGACAATTCTTGCTCTATAATTACAAATGAGCAAATTTGTGTGTAAGAATAGAGTCTTAATGGTGTTTCATCTAAGTTGTTTGTAAGTAAGTGAGTCCATGTGCATGATGAGTTTTGTACATGAACTTGCTTCTGTGAACAAGTTTGGGCAAAGAAAAGATGCATGGAAGGAATCAATTGGTGCAAGGAATTGTAATCTATGTTGGTGTTTTTAGAGATTGTGAGTGTCAGCATCCCTTTCTAGCTTGAACCTTATTTTAGTGTTGTCGCCTAATATTGTTGACATTGTTATCTTTTACAAGATTTGAAATTACCTATTTCATGAGAACATTATGTGAAGGGGAACTTCATCGATGAAGTAAATATAACCTCAACATGTGAGTGTTTGAAGATATTAAAGAGAAGTTCTCAATAAGGAATAGAGTGAAATGGTTCAACCTTCTATAAGAATACTTGCCTTGATCAATATTTGTTGGAAAATAGTTGAATCTATGAATGATTTACATTCTCAATTATTCAAATCCTTTGATGTGGTGAAGATATTCCAAAAACCCAAGGCATCGTCCCCTTCTCTTGTTTGCATTGCAATATAGGGGATGAATACCACAAACTATATGGAATACCTATAAAAATGTCTATAGTGTTGTGATTTTGCACTCAATTTCTTAGCACCAACTAATATACATACATACCCCTGAGTTGGAACAATAAATTCAAGCCTTGCAACAACAAGTTGCCCAATTAACAAAACTAATTGTGATTTTCATTCTATAAAGGAATAAAATTGGCTTCTTCTTTTTTCTTTTTTCTTTTTTGTGGGGGGGGGGAGTTGCCCAATTAACAATCATGAAACTTAAAGATATTGTTTGTCTCGATTGTCCATAAAACCATCTATTAAATGAAAATGTTCTTTAGGGAACCATACGTTCAACATCTCCTCTCCACCATGATGGACATAAATAATGCAACAAAAAACCCAAGAAACCATTATTCCATTCATAATGAACATAATTATGATACATTGTTTTCTGTTAATGTATGGTTTATATACAATATGCATAAAATAATAAAATGTATTAACTCCTACACATTCCTCTACCGTATCGACATTACTTAGTGTTCCCAAACTAGTATGAAATGTTCCTACAAAAGAACTTACCCAATAATTCATAGCTACAACACAACCTATCATGCTTACTCATATTCAAATTACACCATAACCTCATTCATTTGTTCACCCAAGTAAAACAATGTCCCTTCCCCGAATTAAGTATCCCTCTACGTAATGAAAGCAACAAAGTCAAGATAAATTAATTAATTAAAATAAACGTATTTAACATAATCAAATTAATTGTCTTATTATTTAATATAATATTTTTTGTCCCATTTAAATGGTTCCCTCGTCTCCAAATCTATATATAATGTAGGCCACTTAATCCCAAATTATTTATCTCTTAAATGGTAAAAATGTTGGTGTCGTAACCCATTTCAATCCTCAAAATGCCATTTCTACTCCACCTCCTATAGGTGGAGTAACTCCAAAAACTTCGCACGAATACGCATGATGGAATGGTAATAACACCCTCCCTAACATTCTAAACGTTAATGAAATGGCTAATATTTATGTTGCACTCACTCAAGAAAGTGAGATAATACACCCTCTAGACGTTGAAATTGGGGAAAAATTGGTTCCCCACTTCGTAAAAATATCTAGATGTGAATTGAAAAATTGTTACATACAAAGAATTCCATGAACATGAATGCCAAACAAGTGTATGCGCAATTACATGGAAATAATGAAATATGTTTGGATTGAAAGAATTTGAATTTGACTCTTTATGCAGAGGAGAATGAATGGTGAACAATGGGCGTGAAAGTTAAGTATCTCTATCACACCCTAGATACAGAATGATGTTGAATGAAGTCAATGCTAATTAACGACTTCCTTGTCAAGGCCCGAGTGGAGTATTCAATCCCAAATTCATTAATAAAATCCTAAACCTAAAGGATAAGGGGTTTATATGAGTGTCGTATTACCCAAAATCCTAAACCCCATGCCTACAAGTGAGCTCCAAACTACCTTTATTTACCAACAAAATACCTTCCTTTATTTACCAATTCAATTGCAATCCATTCGTCTAGTTAGCAAATGATGGGTTGTAACTCCCTTACAATGTAGTTGGCGAATGCTAAATTCTCACTCCCTTATTCATGAGAGGTTAACTGCAGTGGTTGATGGTTGAGTAGGTTCAAGGATTGAGGTAATCATTTGGGCATTGAGTTTTACTTTAACATAACAAAATGTGCAACATAGTTTGGAATTCTACAATGATCCAGTTATGTATATAATAATGATCCAGCTATGTATATAATAAGCAATGTGTTTTTATTGGGTTTTAGATTTTATATAATTACTTTTTTATAAAAGTGTCATTTATAGATTAAAAAAATTGTTAATGGCAACAAATACATTATTTAATATCAGTAAAAGGTCAAACATACTTTCTCAAACCTAGAACCTACACATGCATAGGTACAAGGTATTGCTACTAATCATCTCTCGAGAGAAAAAAATGTTCATTGAACCAAAAACCATCAAATCACCATCAAATTCAAAAGTTAACAAGTTGAGAATGATGAGGGCTTAAGGGTAGATGGGTATTAGGAGGCCAAAGGCCAAAACAATGCTTAAGACGACCCTTCAATGACATGTTATTTGAACCAGAGCCACGAAAACCCTTGAGAGCAACTAAAGAAATAAAGAAAAAAAACTATGAAAATTTAAGAATGATGAAGTTGCTTACCTTTTATTTTATACACACATAGCCTAAGTGGGCCTAAAGGTCGGGAATATGTGTTTTCTCCTTGGAAGTCGCATGCTCCATTCCAGAGGTGGGTAGGGTATGTACATGTGAACAAGTTGTTGTTTGCAGATATTTGTGTGGGGTTGGAAATGTACCAACCAATATCATTCTCACTTTCAGGCTAGAGAGGGATGAATTACATTTCTTGGATGGACCTCAATGCCCAAAAAAAATTCTATGAAAAATAATAATAATATATTAACATTATATACTTATTATATGGGTGTGTGTCTAGCATATATTATAATTAATATACAATTTAAAATTAGTAGTGTATTATAACATATACTTATTAATGTAATAACCTAAGTATAGTATGTTTAAGAACACTCTTTGTGTGTTTCCTTCTTATAGGTTATAGGTTTGAATTTCGAGAGAGGTAGGGTAGATTGTTAATGTGCAGTCACTTGTCCCACGTTAAACAAAAGTTCGGGGGTATTTACATGCCTCAAGTTAGTAATGTTGAATTATAAGATGTAAGTACATTGTTGATTGAAGATGAAATGTAGAATGCTCAACCACCTAAACCAATATTAAACAACACTAGTGGAATTTGAATCAAATATAAATATTTGAGAAACAATATATGTTTTTTAAGTCGTAGTTAGCATTAAGATAGGTGAAATGTGGTTAGGTGTTGCAATTCATTATGTAAATAATTATATTGTAAATTTTATTAGATGTGGCATTACGAAGCATGGTCAACACATCTATGCACACTGCAAAAACGAATTCAACATCAAAAATCCTAATTAATGTGATAAAGCATGCTAAAATGACTATAATACTAGAACTAAATTACATATAAGTAATAAATAATATTAATTTATATTCATATAGTTATTGACTAACCATGAGTGTGAATACGTAAATATTTTATCTTACCAGAACAGACACCAAGTCTTGGGAAATCATGAATCGTCCAACATAGCACACCATACAACATGAAGGACCGATTTGATGGAGGACATCATATGTCATACTTTCTTATTCCTTTCCATAGCGGTTGCATCTCATCAATAAAAGGCGCAATATAAACATACATGTTTTTAACTTGATGTTTTTCTGGAACAATGAGAGTCAACATAAGGTGCTCTTTTCTAACACCAATCCATGGGGGAACATTGTATACTATCAATCTGATTGGCCAAACACTATAATTTGAGCTCAGGAAAGAGAATGGGCACACTCCATCAATTGCAAGACCAAACCTAATACTATGTGGTTCATCTTTGAATTTACTTGGCCATTTTTTCTCTATGTGTTTCATTGCTTTGGAGTCATCCAAAATTTGCAAGAATCCATCTTTACTCTTGTTCTTTGCATGTCAGTCCATCAATTGTGCAAGTGACTTGCAACGAAACATTCGTTGAAGTCTAGGTATAATTGGCATGTGATGTAAAACCTTCTTTGGAACAGTAGGACCTTGTACATATGTACGATATCTCTTCTCTTTGCATACAGGGAATTCTACCTTGTTTTGATATTCATCTCTATATAAAATGCAATCATTTTTACATGAATGAATTTTCTTATATTCAATCCCCAACTCAACCAACAACTGACGTGCTTCTCTGCAATTTGATGGCAACACAATCGCTTCCGGGAATATTTTAGTTTTTAGTGCCCTGTAAGATTGTCAGAGATTAAATCGATTGAATGTTTGACTTATGATGAACATGTTTGATATGTCAATCTATACTAGGATTGTTTATATACAATATATGGTTTTAAAATCCCCTTAAAGAAATATAAACGAAGTTGATGAATGTTTACGAATTACGTATACCAATTGACAATGCAAAGTAAGAAAAACATTTCAACTCACTTCAGTAGGGTAGTGAATCCTTTGTCTGGCCAACCAAATAGTGACTTGATTTCTAATAATATCAATGTGCATGCAAGTTTTGAGGTTCTACTTCACACAATCTGAACATGGGTGTCTTCACATCTTGCTTGATTGAGTCTTTCAGGTTGTTATCATCAAGATTATGTTGGTGGTAATTACCCCTACTAACATCATTACTGTCAACCATATGATCATTATCATCATCATTGTTTCCATCCCCAAAGAAACATGTAAGCATTCCACTCAATCTTTCTCCATGCACTGCATTTTCACTATCATCATCATCATTAAATCCATGTGGCATGTCATCAATGTATGTTAATCTCATCAACTCTTCAAATTTATCAGCTGGAAGTATTCTCTTCAATGTTGTTGTTTTCGCCCTGGTATGGTTTAAAGGATGGCTCGGATCATCCCGCCCAAATCTTAATAGCCGAGTTTGATCTTGGGTATTAGTAGGTGTATCATCAATATCTTCTACCTATCAACAAACACAAACATTATTTAATGTTTGGCAACAATTGGATAAATCATGATTGTATCAATTTCAAATAAATATAATCAAATATGTCTTAACCAATAAAAATATAGAATGTATGAACATATATACATCAATTGAATAACAAAACATTGTTTTATAGACTACTTTTTTTATACAATAATTTAAAATAAAACACAAATTTGACAACATAGTTTATAAAATGTCAATCAACACTCATTGATTATTCTTTGGTTTTCTGCCCTTAAGAACATCCTTAGGGAGACCTTGTTCTTCCCTTTTCTTTCATGTGGGAGTGTGTTTTAAGAAGGGGTAATTAATCAATAACTCATCCCCCAATGGTAAGGTCCATAATAGCCTCAACCATTATCAATATATCAACCTCTCTTTCCATATCTCCATCATTATCATTTATAACTTCAACAAATTGACAATTCGGTCTTACAGTAGGGTCCCTTCCCTTACTACTATTTATAAAATCTGCAATATTTTTGTGTGTGTATGCACATCCATCTATATACATAAGATTACCTATATTCATTTATTTTCCACTTTTCAATTGGAGACTATGTGTATACATATTCGAATTTAGACCATATGCTGACATGCTAGGATTATATTATGCTAGCCTTCTCCATTCACCATTGTAATATGATGGACCATAATATGGCATTAATCTCCTAGTGGTTTGTTGTGAATAGTTTCTATGTTTAGATCCCACATGGACATTCTGGACAATAAAGAGGCCTAGATTTTCTCCATGAATATTGGAGGGTTGTATCATGTATATGTATCCCCAAAATTGAAACACCTCATACACTCTAGGTAGTTGTTGATCACTGGGCCAAGCACAATCTAGTCGACAATCAAATGTCTCTTTGTAAATTGATCTCAAACTTAGGGGAAAGTCATCATCTCCATCACATTCATTCTCATAGGGTATGTATTCCACCTTCCCCTTGTCTTTAAGCAAATTATGTGTCTTTAAAGTAGTTCTTGTTCTGTTACTTGTTTTCATCAAATCCTCATCTTTAGAGTTGGTATATGTGCACATATTTTTGTTAGACGTATCATCTGATAGATGATCATCTCCCTCTAGACTAGAAGTCGATGCTCCAGAAAACTTTAAACCAAAAACTTTATCCTGCAAGTATTCATTAAGAAAAAAATTAATTATTTAAATAATATAAAATGATGTTTAAAATAAGTATACATATTATGAGTGTCTGCAACCAAGTTTTATACCTAAACAAACTCAAACTTATACCTATCTTCAAATCATGGGATATCATTAAAATTTGAGCTATGTGTGTATTCAAACAAATCAATTCATTCCACCATAAAACTACATTAAGAGTTTGGCACTATATTCATCCATATACAACCTTCACTATACATAAAAGAGGTGCATTCAAATTCCAAAATAGAATGCAACTGAAAAATCTTTGACAACCTACTACAAGAGACAACTTATATGGATTTAGCTTATTTTTTGAATAACAAAATATCTCAAATAGAATATTTTCATGAATACACAAGAATTGAAATGCCTATGCATTACATAGTACTATGTATGCTTCAACAATATTTTAATAAAGTGTTATTCATAACATTCCCATTCCAGTAGATGAAAATCAAACTTTTTTATAGTATACAATAAATTATATAGGGTTTATGCAAAAAAATAACAAAAATATCAAATGGATAGAGGCCATGTTTATCTATCAACCCTATTTTTTATGTAAACAACATGGATGACACACTTTTGAACCTGTCATGGATTTTACTTAATACTATCAGGAAAAAAAAATTCCATGGTAGAATACTCAAAAAAATCAACCATATTCACATATATTCAATGCAACTGTTGGTATTGAACTACAAAATTATCATACTCACAACACTTGTGAACCTAGTGACCAAACTACCATTCTTCCCATGTCTCTTATCCCTCACTTCAAAACCAAGGTATTAACTTTTATTTCAATTGCAAACTAGTACTCAATTCCATAGGTCACAACCAACATGCTTGGTTCTACCAAATTTTGATAACCACTCCACCAACACTATAGCCACTCAACAATTTATTGAAGTAGAATATGAGGGATAACATGCAATACTACACAGTCCTGGCCATAAGAAAGATCTTGTACACTCAAAAAATGATGTTTTGATGTAATTTCTTCCAAATCTAGACCATATCATCATTACTTCATCTCACTTGGGCTATGTGTTTCCTACTATGCTTCATCTCTTTCCATGGTTCACACATCCTAACCAATTTCACATTCAACCTTCACAATTTGTTCCTTGTCTTAGTGCCCACACAGATTTCATACAACATTCAATTATGCAAACTTCATTACACTGGTGGTAGTTAAGAGATTCAAAACTCAATTAGTCATGGCATTCTTTATTTACTATCATCTAACTTGGGAAGGCTTATGCGAACACAATCGTGAGTGATTTGCTTCTAATTTTTAATTATTCTTCCTCCTATATTTCTCTACTTGGTGAGACTCTAGATGATCATGTGGTATTTGTGCCAATGGAGTGATTCTATACATGACCTATTTTTGTGAGTTATTAACAATGCAGTCTTGGAATACACTAATCAATCTCCAGTGATGCTCATTTATTGTCTTTCTGTAATATTCCATATATAATATAGTATGCAGAATAGAAATATTTAGCAAGCAATGGCAAAACAACAATGATATATCCAGAACAATATCATAATAATACCATAATAACACCAGAAAGAGCACCTTTATTAATCATAGCAATCTCCACTTGCCTCTTCGAGGGGAAACCTCCAGTAGAGCAGAGCTCTATTACAATAATATCCAAGACAAAAATATCCAATGCCTCCTACTACTATTTATACTAATTCTACCTTCTAAGGAAACTTCTAGAGGAAGATCTTTCTAGAAGCAAAAGCTTCTATTAGGTCTTCTTACATTGACTTATTCTACTTTATTTATTAGACCTTATTAATTGATGTCAGCCTTTATTACATAGAAAACATATCCTACTAACTAATGACCCATGGAGAGGGGTTAGGATCAAATCCTAACACTTTTCACCCTTGAAAATTCTATATGATTTATCTAGCTCTATCATTGGTGTGTAATCAATGGACCTGAGAGCGGATCTGCCTTGAAAGGAGGGTCTAGGTAGAAATGGAGGTGTATATCTAAGTATACACTTATTTAGGTGTCGTGATTATAATCTTGTACTTTACAAAAATGAGATTGGGGCTACATGTTTGCAACATTTTATGGCAGACATCAGTGGGATGTAGTTTTAATTGATCTTCCACCTCTTATTCTTAGGTATGTTGGGATTTGTTCCTAGTGAGAACCTCAACTCATACCTTAATGAGATAATGATTTTTAGTAAGTTTTGGTATAGATTCCAAGACCTAGTGGATTACAACCATGGATGAATTTGAGGAAGGGGTCTTTGTTAATGGCACAAACTCTTTCAATCGTGATTTGTGAGGAGAAACATCTGTAGAAGGAATTTTTGAGACACTATTTTCTCTTGAAATGGGGGAAGTTCTGAAAAAAAATAATTTTTTTCTTTCTAATGCAAGGGGAAAATATAGAGTATTGTTGGGAGGTGAGGTCCTTTTATTTGATTGGAATTTTTAGGTGGAGTAGGGACTTGTTATGCTTGTTGCATTGGATGATTTTGAGTTAATTAGTGGTTTTTGTAATCCTTAGTGAAATTTCCACAATTATGGTAGGGATCATTGTAGTTTGATTGAAATTTCTTATAATTAAGAACTTATATGTAGATCGATCCTTCCAAGTTGAGTTGAATCACTTTAGAGATCCCCTTCTCCAAGTCAAATTCCATATAGATGTGAACACATGAGTATTATGTCATCTTTGGATCCACCCTATCAATGTACTAACCAAGGGAGACTTTAATTGTAATTATGTTTTGGTCATGCCAAAATATTAGTGAGAGATTATGTAATCAAACCCAGGCCAACACCATGGTTCTATCAAATTTAATTGTGGTTTACTACCTTCTATATGACATGTTGTGTTATTATTTACCAACATCACTCTTAATGAGGATTTTAAGTTTGTTATTTTTGTGGAAAAGTGGAATGGATGCAAACACCCTTTCTAGTAGTCTACTAAACCTATTGGTTTTTTCCTTGCACTCAACCCTTTTTCATCACCCCACATAACCCTGAATTCTATATTTTTCACCATACCTTCACACATGATATCATGGATTTGCATTCCTTTCAATATCTCCATGACTTTATCTTTACTTGATACAACCATAGACAAACCTTCACCACAAAAACTATATCTCCCTCATTTAGAAAACCCCTCCAACCGTTATAAAATTCTTTCCTCAATGACCACCTCTCCCCCAACCACTAACTCCTCTCTCTACCATCACAATTTCCAAATTAAACAATACCTATCCCAATTGATTAGTGACGATGGTTGTGAATGAAATATCACATCCCATGAGCTAGTTTATGAACTTCATATTCTTTTTATACCCCATCCTCAACCCTACCATCTAGGATGGGTCAAAATTTAGGGAACCTCTATCCTCATTACACAATGCCACCAAATTACCTTTTCCATTGAACACTACATTAACACAATAGATTGTGATGCAATTCCACTAGACTACACATATATGATCTTAGGATAGCCTTGTTATATTAATCACAAGCCATCCATGATGGGAATCAAAACACATATACTAATGAGCTCCTATGTCGATGCTACCAATTATGTTCTACCGCACCTCCATATCCTTACAAACCCCATTTATTAATATGCAATATTGTTGTTCATCAAACCTTACTCAACTACTACTTGTATGTGTCATTCAACAACTCAAGGTAGATAAATTCAAAAAGCCTCCTCCCCCTACACTCCAAGCTATTCTAGACACCTACAATGATGTTTTCATTGTGCCTCATTGCCTACCTCCACTTTGTCCCATCCACCTTTCTATTGATCCCATTCCATGTGTTTCCCTTTCTAATTACCCCACATACTACTTCTCCATGGTTGAGCACAATGTAATTGGGAAACTATTTTAGACTCATCAATGAAGGCCATATTCAACCAAGTACCTCTTTTTGTGGCTCACTATCATTTATTATTCCAAAGAAAGAAAAGAATGAATGTAGTCTTGTAACAAATTAGCATGCCCTTAATAAGATTACAATAAAAAAGTATTTACTATTTTCCATGTATCAAGAATCTCTTTGATCAATGTAAGGGTTATTTGTATTTAACCAAAAATAATCTCACCTTCAAGTATGATCAGGCCTGATTCAATTCATGCAATGCATTAAAAACACCTTCAAAACCAAATTTGATATGTATGAATGGCTTGTAATTCCATTCAATCTTAGTAATTCTCCATCAATATTCATGAAAATTATCAATGATGTTTTTACACCGCATCTGGGACATATTATTGTGATATATATTGATGATATTCTCTTTTTAGCTAGACATGGGATACCCATATTCAACATGTGCAAATTATGCATGACCTCCTCCACACTCATCAATTGTAAGTAAAGTCTAAGAAATCATATTTTTTCTAGAATTCTATATCATAATTGGGGTTTCTTATTGCTCAATCTTATTATTCAAATGTGAGTTGGTGGCTTCACTCAATGGCTAACTGCTACTTCTATATATGCCCTCAAAGTTTTCCTTGGTGGTCTCATTTACTACTAGACATTTTGAAACACTACTCTCACCTTATTTACACCCTGCATAATCTCTAATGTCAATCTCTAAGTTGGCCCTTGTCCTAAGTCTCTTAGTTTAGGCACTACACTAGGCGCTTTTTGCATCGAATATTGTGCCCCAAAGAGATTACGTTGATGCCCAAAGTCAGTGCTAAATTTAGCATGGATTGCACCAACTTTAGCGTCGACTCATCATTCAACCAAAAAAAAAAACCCACAGGCCAGAATGAAAACGCATTTTCAAAAGATAGGGGTAAGACCAAAGCACGGGTTGGGGTTTCCTGAGGTCAAAAGAAGGTGAAACTTTCCAAACAGAAAGTGGAATCGAGCTAGACGGAGCTGAGATTGAGCTAATATGAGCTAAGATAGAGGTAAAACGATTTGAGCTTAGATTGAACTAAAATGCAGCTGGAACCTTTTAATTTTCCCAAGTTTGTTTGTGACCATTTCTTCTTGAATGAAGTTGCCAGACAGTACACAAAATGGAGTAATTTTATTTTTCATAAGAATAAAAAGTGATTCATGATCGTGCCTATCTAATTTGATGGAGTTTTTGTGAAAGATATAATATAGTTGATTCATAACATTGGAGTTTTGGATTCATTTAAACTAATAGAGGCTAATACTTTTCTAGGAACCAAGAAGAGGGGGAAAAAAAACAAGAAGAAGGGAGAAGAAATTAGCACCTTCGAAAATCGTGACCAAGTCGAATTGCCCAAATCGTGACAAAAGGGATTTTTCCTAGCTCACTTAAAATGTCAAGCAGAGGGAAGGAAGCAGAATCTAGCCACAATGAGGTAAATCATTGTCAATTTATAGATTTCTAATTGTCTCAATTTGTTTTTTTTATTTTTAGTTTTTAGTTTTTTATTCAAAAATTTAAAACAAAAAAAATATTTTATATATCTAGGGACATGAGACTAACCAGGATAAAGAGGACTTGGCTTTGATATTGGTGATGGAGGTCATTAAAAAACTTGATGGTGTAGACTTGAAAACACTTGCAAGATGCATAGAAAAATGATATGTTAACACCCATGAAACATTGCAAGCAAATCAACCATGTCAAAGAGAATCAATTGATTCCCCAACCACTCTTGGATCAAGCAGAAGATCAAGGAGGAAATCGTTAACGATAACCTCTGAGAATTTGGATTAGAGAGTGGATACCTACAATGTCAAAGCCACTCCTGGGATCCAAACTTCTTCCACCATGTCATGTTTTGGATCTTGCATTGGTACCCATGATGCAAGGATAGAATACTACATGGTTTCAGGAGAAATCCAAATGTTAGATGTTGGGAAGGTTTTTTTGAACAAGTTGAAGGAATCATGCCTTCAACGGTTCAAAGACCATCTCCATTTGTCATTCTCAAATATACCAATGCACCTATAGAAAGATTTAATTCATGACATGGAGTCTGAATTTGGCGTAGGTTGGTCAATAAAAAAGGTGAAAAGACACATGTCTCAGAATTGCAAGATATTCAGGTGCAACCAAACAAAGAAGATAAAAAAAATATCACCCAAACAAAGGCCAATTCATGTCTGTTTAAAAGTGTGGAAAGAACTTGTAAAATCATATGAGAAGTCGGATGCACGGAGGAAGTCTGTGAGGAGAGTACCCAGGTATTTGAATTTGCTCATAATATTATATCAAATTTCTTAAACGATTTTTATATTTTATTTGTGCATAGTTAAATTGACTTGATGTATGTTTCAAGACAAGGCCTCCAAAGCTAGGCTTGCAAAACTCTGTGTCATGCATCATAGTAGCCAAAAAGGTCTACAGGCCTTGATCTGAATGTTTGTAAGTATATTTATTATGTGAAATGATATTTTTTTTATTTCCTAGAAAAAAAATGATTACATATTTATTGGTTTAACTAGTACATGTGCCATGTATTGTCAGGAGGACAAATATGGTTGACATCCTACACATTTTGAAAAAGAAATGTTACAAAACAAAAAGTGGACCGATTTTGTAATATGGATGGAGAACGAGGTATCAATAGTATTGAAGGATCCCTTGCCTTGTTTTTCCCTATTTTTTGTCAATGGTTCCCCATTTGGGCATCATTTCCCTTTATTTCCTTTGAATTTTATGAACTCATGGAATGTTCCTTGCAATTTATGGAGTTTGGAAATACTAACCCTTGTTTTGTGGTGCTTGATAACAAACATAGTTTTCCTAGTAGGGATTTGCCCCTTCCATTTAATTTATTTATATTTCCGTACTATTTTGATAAAGTTGGATTCTCATCCAACATTCATAGGGCCTTATCTCCCTTGGATCATGAATTGGATGTGAATAGTTAAAAATGGTGGTAACCATGCTTTGATTATATAGGGAATTTTTTATTCAATGTGGGGGTAAAATGGAGCACAAAAATATTGAACTTTCATGTTACTCTACCCTATGATGGTTTTTGAAGGTGCTCTAACCTTGTATGGTGGTTTTTTCTTCTTTCCCATCTCTTTTTCCAACTTGAATTTAATTTTGTTAATTAGTCTCCTCCTTTACACTTGGCCCTTACCAACATTGACTTATTGCATTAAACTAGACGTTCCAGTGCTAGTCTCACCATAGACCTTTATCAGGGGGCACCAAAAAAGGTTAACAAAGTGTTGACATTGACTACCTAGTTTGATATGTAGTCCATATCCATTTCATTAAATTAGTCCAGTGGAGTGCCCATTGACTTGAGTTATCCCTGTTCATTATTAATATACTTGGCTCTCAATAGTATCGAGTCTCCTTGATGTGTCTCATGTGTGATTTATTCCTGTCGAACCTATCATACCACCCACATAATAAGGTGTTTTTTGCAAAATAGCATGAATTTTCCCATTCAAAAACTTTGCATTTTTATATAAATTTAATTGCTTCTTTTAGTTTAGTGTTATTTTACTTGCTTCTAACCCTTAAATCCTCTCACTAAGAGCTCTTCCCTCCCTTTATGGAAACTCTTGTCTGAATTTATATTGAATTTTTATGTTTCACAAGAGAATCTATCAAAAAATACAAGAGCTTTGAAACAACTCAATCAAATATCCAAGCATGTCCTTACATGTCATCATGTTTTCAATATGAGAGATGGAATGATCCTTCATTGAATCAATGATGGTTCTCTTTTCCTTGGCCTTGTTATGGTGAGCATCTAATTATGTTGGATTGGCAAGTTTTAGAACCACTTTCATGACATGCTCTCAAAGATTGGTTTCCCCCAGAAGAATTTATAACCTAAGCTTTTGAAGAGAAAAAATATGAATCTCACTCCAACGTGTCACACCCTCTAATACTCAAAGTCATCTTACACATTCTGAATTGATCCAAAAATGGAAAAAACAACAATAAATGAAGTAGACAGTACCTTTCAAAGGGTGTTAGCACTTCTCCCAAGAAAAATTCATATATATGTATAGGAGACAAAGTTCAAGTACGTATGTTTGGATTATTACTATAGGCCAATACAACCCTTGGAGCTCTCCAAAACCCTAACCAGGTAAAAACAAAAAAACCTAGCTCCAACAAAGAGATTCCAATAAGATAAGATCACACTAACAAGTCCTTCTTGTCCTCATGCAAGAAATCTCCTTTTCTCTTCCTCCTCATTAGGTAAAACCCTAGGGTTTGTCATGAAAATATAACTCCTTACCTCCTTAGAGTAGAAAACCTAACACCCTAGACTTCAAGAATTCCCAAGAAACCCTAGTGCTTGAAATGAGTGAAAAAATTAAAAAATAGAATGAATAAAGGAGAAAAAGAGACTATTGTTGCTCCTCCTACATCTCTAACTCAATTGTAAATAAGAATAACCATAATATTATCAATGATTTCATCATCTCCAATGTCTAACTCACAAAAACAGACCCAAACATCTTATAAGAGAAAGCTCCCAACAATGGACATGTTCTTTAAACATCATAACTTCTGCTAGGTTTTCCTCATGAACACCATTGTCTTACTCCAAGAAGACAAGTGCAAATAAAAGAGCACACTAATGATGACAATTTTGAAAGAACTATCTCATTCATTTACATATAGAGAGGTAATGAAAGACAAAAATATGAAAGTGGGCCTAAAACCTTACAAACAAGTAAGCCCACACATGTGAAGAACTCCTCATATATGTGACATATATCAAGCTCTAAGGTGATGAGGTTCCACAAGAAAATCTCTAATACAATAGCACTCCTCATACAAGGTCCAACACTCATCCTCCAAGGGATCCAATCATCCAATCCATCTTCAATTCAATGTACCATTTCTAGTTCCACCCACCTACATTTCCATTCCCTCAACCCAAGCTAGCATAAGTCAAGTACAAGCCTCCATGTAAGAGGTCCAAGTAGCCCCATGTTGCTTAGATGTCAATGCCCTTCCGTAGAATGCCAAATTCTCCAAAGAAAATTTTGGATAGATGAAAACTTCATATATATGTATAGGAGACGAAGTTCAAGTACGTACTTTTGGCTTCTTACTATAGGTTAGTACAACCCTCCGAGCTCTCTAAAACCCTAGCTAGGTAAAACACAAAAACCATAGCTCCAACAAAGAGACTCCAATAAGAAAACATCACACTAACAAGTCCTCCTTGTCCTCATGTAAGGCATATCCTTCTCTCTTCCTCCTCATTAGGTAGAACTATAGGGTTTGTCATCAAAACCTAACTCCTTACCACCTTAGAGTAGAAACCTTGACACCCTAGATTCTAAGAATTCTCAACAAACCCTAGTGCTTGAAACGAGTGAAAAAGTAAAAAATAGAATGAATCAAGGAGAAAGAGAGACTAATGTTTCTCCTCCTACATCTTTAACTCAATTGTAAATAAGAATAAGCATAAGATTATCAATTATTTCATCATCTCCAATGTCTAACTCAATGCCCTCTCGTGGAATGCCAAATTCTCGAAAGACAATTTTGGATAGTTGAAAAATTCATATATATGTATAGGAGACAAAGTTCAAGTATGTACTTTTTGCTTCTTACTAGAGGCTAGTACAACCCTCTGAGCTCTCCAAAACCCTGGCCAGGTAAAAACAAAAAAACCCTAGCTCCAACTAAGAGAGTCCAATAAAAAAAGATCACACTAACAAGTCCTCCTTGGCCTCATGCAAGGAATCTTATGTTATCTTCCTTCTCATTAGGTACAACCCTATGGTTTGTCATGAAAACATAACACCTTACTTTCTTAGATTAAGAACCCTAACACCCTAGCCTTCAAGAATGCTCAAGAAACCCTAATGCCTTAAATGAGTGAAAAAAGTAAAAAATAGAATTATAAAGGGGAAAAAGAGACTAATGTTGCTCCTCCTACATATCTAACTCAATTGTAAATAAGAATAATCATAAGATTATCAATGATTTTATCATCTCTAATGTCTAACTCACAAGAACAAACCCAAGCATGTTACAAGAGCAAGCTCCCAACAATGGACATGTTATTTAAATGTAATGATCCCAAGCCATTATGCAAGGATCATCACGGTTTCGGTGTCTTTTTAAACTTTTTCTGGTTGTGGCATTTCGTCAAACACTTTGTTGTCCTACTTGTTTAGATATGTTTACTTGCTGAATGGCCTCTTGATTTTGGCCTTAGGGTTTACTGATGTGTTATATATGTGTTGCAGCAATAAACAAGAAAATATAACCATGGAACATACCTCAACCATATGCAATATGATAGACAATCCAAAACATCTCAAATATGCTTTTATGCATAAGATAGAAGAACCTGCTACAATGGAGATGTCGATCTAGAATGCTCAACAAATGGCTATGAAAATAGACAATAGAGCTGCCACAAAAAGCTCTCGATAATACAAAATAAGCCTCCAAAGGTTGGATAAGAAATGAAGACCAATGCCACGTCTTGTTGGATAGCTGCATCTCCTCAACAATTCAGCCCTGGTGCCAAAGATGTCCAATCACCTCAAGAAAGATGCCAAAAAGTAGATCGGGTGATGGCAAGAACAACCCAGGTGCCTGAATCTCCAAGATCCCTCTCAAACCTTGTAGATCTGAACTCCTCCACTGAATGGTGCGCCCCACTAGATGACTGAAACCATAATAATTCGGCCTCTCTCCTAGAGACCTCCAACAGCTCCACCAATCCACTAGAATGATAGATCGAGGCACGGCAGTGAATACCCAAGTGCTCAAATCATCAAAATACTTGTTAGATCCTTAGATCTAGCTACCCTCCAAATAATGGTGCGCCCTCCTCTTGGGAAATCATCCCACTGTCAATACAAATAATCCTGCCACTGAAATGCCTCCAGAAACCACCAAGAATGATGTTAGGACACCTGCAAGGAAAACCCAATACCTAGAATTCACAAAATCACTTCTCCTCAGCTAGGACAAATCCTCCCTCAATGAATGGTACGCCCCCCTTGTTGGAAACCCCCAACTGGTGTGCCCTCTCTCTATCTGCACAAGTAACTGATGTGGAATCCTCCTGCAACTGAGTAGATCTAGAACTAGAATGGTGTGGGAGCGTATTGCATCTCCGAGACCAAGCTTGGGACAAGGTAGGTGGAATCTTTCACCACAGAATCGTCCTTTAGGGTTTGTTAAGTCAAAACCCTCAAAACCCCCAATGTTGGGCTCACTAGCTAGAAGCCAGATATCAAAACAAGATCATACATGAATGATAAGTAGAGGCCCTTGCCTTCCTTTTATAATTTTTGGCTCACCTTGTCCCTCCAAAGTGACTTTCATTTTATTAATATTTAATTAATTAATTAAATCACTTTAATTAATTAATTAACCTTTTAACCTCTGAAAAGCTCCTTATGTTTCCTTGTGGCTTCCCTGGCCACTAAAAGTCACTTCTAGCCATCCCATCATGTAGTGTTGCTCCTCCCAATTCCAATGAGCTATTACACTGAGAGGTTCCTCCAATTAATGTGCCCAATGCCCAAAATGACCTCTTCAATGATTTCAATTAACTTATAGCTCAAAATAGTCAAAATCGTGGAAATCGTTGGAATGCAACGAAACCAAAGCCAACCTATGCGGAATTTCTCATAATGATGGAATATGGTGATCAATGCAAGCTGGACTCCATAATGCCTCTCAAATACCCCTGTACTCGCTATAACATCCATCTGGCTACTCTGGTCATCATAAATCTCTGCACTGTGATGATGTCCCAAAGTGGGGACATTACAGTCCTCCATGCTAGAAAATTGCTTGTCCTCAAGCAATAACCGAATCCCCTCAAATATAATGCCAGGATCCCATGTCCACCTATGGGTTACATAGTAGAACCCATCCAAAGATGAACAATCACACATGATGCCCCCTAGGTCCCATATCAAGTCATGAACTGCTAGCCCCTGGGACACGTAATCCTGAAATATACCAACTCTGTGAGTCTCATGTACCTGACACATGGCCTCATCTCGGAGTGAGTCCATCCTCCTAGTATCTACCAAGATCCACATGACCTCCATCAACTGCACATGTTGATGCCCTACCGAGGTGATGTAAGACCTTTGTGAGGCACCTGCAAGCGATGTGCTCCTCTCAACACTGAAGATCAATGGAAAGTTAGAATAACTTTCCCTGCAATGGTCCACTCTTCCCTGTCGGTCAATGAACTTCTCAATCCTGCAATCCCTGGGTCCCATGCTAACCTCTGTCGAAGATCCTCATGCTGACACTGCACTACTCTGACCATGATTGTTTTCCCCCTGCATACATCTTGAACCCTCCTCTCCTGGGTCCTCCAGCTGAAATACCTGTGAGCATTAGACATGTTGTCCAGAAACTGTATCAGTGAACACAGCTCTGTAGAATAATTACATGTCCAAACATATCCATGCCCTATCATGATGATCAAGTAGAAGGAAAGGTCTCACCCCATAGGACAAGTACCTGTAGACCCACTCCAAACCAAACAAAGGTGGAGTGTGTTACTCTCTAGTGAAACCTGGGTCAACATGAACATCGTGCTAACAAAACAGACTCCTAGGTCCCATGGCAAACTTGGAAGTTTATCACTTCCAATCTCCTCTAACTGATCCTATGTGAGACTGATCACTGTCAGAAGCCCTAGGTGCTCATCTGCTACCCTCTGGCCCATGATGCTCTCTCTCACACACCAAGTGTCAACTAGTTGCCTATGACGATCTCTCTCTCTTTGGCTGGATGTCGTAAAGGTACTCATGGCAGGTGGCCTCAACCTAGTCACTCTCCATGCTCTCATCCACTATCTATCTCTCCTCATGAGACTGCTGATCTAGTGAAGGTGCTCAATCATAACTACGGGTTGTTGCAAAAGAGTGAAATATGCATACTCCCCTACGTGGGTCTCCTCCCTGCAATCCCATACATTTGTCTAAACCTGATTGTATATCTCAGCATGTCTTTGTGCATTGTCACTCCTCATTGTATGCCCCTGCATACTCACGTCATCTCTGGCATATTGTTGTTGCCTTCTAGATCCTGGGCGTAATACTGGATCAACCTCTATCGTAAGGTCAACCTCTCTCGAAACACAAATGGAACTGTCCTCCATCAACCGGTGCTCCTCTACTAGACCACCAACATCCCCTAACCATGTGACCGAAGGATATATCAGAGTGTCCACCAGGATAGATGAAGTGGATCTCTGACGGATATCCTCAAGAAGCTCATCTGATCTAAACTCTGATTCTTGTAGGGTTGTTTGTGTGCCTCTCAAGAATCCTCAAGTGCTCTCCAACTTCTGAGTGAGTCAGTCGACCTCCAACTCCTAGCCCCTCAAGGCCCTGTGGTACAACTTGCCAATCCCCAGTAGGTAGTCCCTATCTATCAACAATTGCTGGTAGTCAATCCTCATCATAGACACTCTCTTCCTGAGAGTGTGAAAATCATCCATGGAAAATCCTCCATCTGAGCTACCCTGTGCCACTGATGCTATCCAACAGTAATATGGCATCACTGCATGCATGTCATCAATACGTCTAGTGGCTGCCTTGATCATAGCCTCACTAACTCTCAAATGTGATGCTAAGTGGTGTGACTCTTGATCATGGTCATGTTGAGGTGTCATCTCAGACCCCTCACTACTAGTGTCAGTCCTGATAGTGCCAACTCTAGAATCCCTAAAAACACCCTCTGCATAAGATGATTTGTTGAACTGTCCATTGTCTACTGTGATGTTGGGTACTCCAGTATGCCACTGCACTCCGTCACTAAATGATATCTCCCCCTGAATCACACTGTACCCTGTATGAGAAGTCGTATCCTCATGTGCACTCAACCTGCTACTATCCTCTACGCCTAGATCCCATATACTTGTGTCGAGACACATGCTATGGTCATCCTAAATACTAAAGAGTGCATCCTCATCAATGCAATCTAATCTGGGAAGTAAATGCTCCATCCACCTGTCAGCCTCTGCAATCTTCTCAACCAATGGAGTATCCAATAGTTGTGACTCCATCTCCTCTGGTTGACCTGTATGTGTGAGGTCAACTGCCTGTACGTCCTGTACCTCCTTCTGGATCTGTGGGTCTACCTATCCATGGTGTGCATACCTCACACTAGGCTCATCCATCATACCTGATGTGCCACTAATCTCCTCATGTGACGTGGCTATCATGGGTGTCTAAACAAGTGACAGATGTGTCACAGCCCCCATAGGAATCTCATCATCTCTAGGTGCTAACACGTGTGACTCCTCACTAGTGTCACCACTCTGTTGAGACGTAAAGACATCAATGGTATGTGATACGTATGTTGATACACTAGTGTTATCACCCTATCCATCCAGCTGCCTATCCACTACACAAGGGTCATCATCCTCCTCAAGCGTGCAAGCATTAGTAGCCTTTGTGCAAGAGTCATCATCACTATCCTTTGAGGTAGAGTCACTATCACTAGCCTCTGTGCAAGATTCATTGTCATCATCGGACTGCTCCAAATCCTCATCATCACTATCATAGTGCACCTCAATGATATGCTTCTTACCCTTACCCCTACACCTATGATATGTTTCCCAAGGCACCTTGCAACTGTAGCAAAGTTGTGTGCTCCTAATGGGTGTGGGGTTTCTCTGTGCTTCCCTCCATCTAGTTGCTTTGGCTTTGATTCCCTCTACTATGTTGGAACAATATGTCACCTCATCTTCGCTCCAATTGGGGTTTTTCATGGATATAAACTTTTGGAGCGTTATTAGAGGCCCAAGTCTCTCACAAAGTGCATGATATTCTCTTTCACATCTCACATCTTCTCCAACAAATTTATAGACCCCATATTTCCTTATGGAAGATCCCTCAGGCTGGCAGGAGTCTAAGCTCTGATACCATTGTAATGACCCCAAGCCATTACGCAAGGATAATCATGGTTTTGGTGTCTTTTTAAACTTCTTCTGGTTGTGGCATTTCGTCAAACACTTTGTTGTCCTACTTGTTTAGATATGTTTACTTGTTGAATGGCCTCTTGATTTCTGCCTTAGGGTTTACTGATGTGTTATATATATGTGTTGCAACAATAAACAAGAATATATAACCATGGAACATACCTCAACCATATGCAATATGATAGACAAGCCAAAACATCTCAAATATGCTTTTATTCATATGATAGAAGAACCTGCTACAATGGAGATGTCAATCTGGAACGCTCAACAGATGGCTTGAAAATAGACAATAGAGCTGCTACAAAAAGCTCCCGATAATACAAAATAAGCCTCCAAGGGTTGGATAAGAAATGAAGACCAATGCCACGTCCTGTTGGATAGCTACAGCTCCTCAACAATTCGGCCCTGGTGCCAAAGATGTCTAATCACCTCAAGAAAGATGCCAAACAGTAGATCGGGTGATGGCAAGAACAACCCAGGTGCTCGAATCTCCAAGATCCCTCTCAAACCCTGTAGATCTTAACTCCTCCACTGAATGGTGCGCCCCACTAGATGACTGAAACCCTAATAATTTGGCCTCTCTCCTAGAGAGCTCCAACAGCTCCACCAATCCACTAGAACGATAGATCGGGGCACAACAATGAATACCCAAGTGCTCAAATCATCAAAATACTTGCTAGATCCTTAGATCTAGCTACCCTCCAAATAATGGTGTGCCCTCCTCTTGGGAAATCGTCCCACTGTTAATACAAATAATCATGCCACTGAAATGCCTCCGGAAACCACCAAGAATGATGTTAGGACACCTACAAGGAAAACCCAATACCTGGAATTCTCGAAATCACTTCTCCTCAGCTAGGATGAATCCTCCCTCAATGAATGGTGTGCCCCCCTTGCTGGAAACCTCCAACTGGTGTGCCCTCTCTCTATATACACAAGTAACTGATGTGGAATCCTCCTGCAACTGAGTAGATCTAGAACTAGAATGGTGTGGTAGCATATTGCATCTCTGAGACCAAGCTTGGGACAAGGTAGGTGGAATCTTTCACCATAGAATCGTCCTCTAGGGTTTGTTAAGTCAAAACCCTCAAAACCCCCAATGTTGGGCTCACTAGCTAGAAGCCAGATATCAAAACAAGATCATACATGAATGATGAGTAGAGGCCCTTGCCTTCCTTTTATACTTTTTGGCTCACCTTGTCCCTCCAAAGTGACTTTCATTTTATTAATATTTA
>ML802770.1:91195-112718 GCA_009831015.1 Picea engelmannii
GAAATGGCTCATAATGATGGAATATGATGATTAATGCAAGTTGGATCCTACAATGCCTCTCAAATACCCCTGTACTCGCTATAACATCCATCTGGCTACTCTGGTCATCATAAATCTCTGCACTGTGATGATGTCCCAAAGTGGGGACATTACATTAAACATCATAACTTCTACTAGGTTTTCCTCATGAACACTAGTGTCTTACTCCAAGAATACAAATACAAAGAAAAGACAACAATGATGATGACAATTATGAAACAACTATCTCATTCCTTTACATATAGAGATGTAATGAAGGCCAACAATACGAAAGTGGGCCTAAAACCTTATAACCAACCTACTACAAACAAGTAAGCCCACACATGTGAAGAACTCCTACTACAAGTGACATATGTCAAGCTCCAAGGTGATGAGGATCCACAAGAAAATATCTAAGACAAGAGCAGTCCTCATCCAAGGTCCAACACTCATCCGCCAAGGGATACAATCATCCAATCCCTCTTCAATTCAATATGCCATTTCTGGTTCCACCCACCTATATGTCCACTCTCTCAACACAAGCTAGCATAAGTCAAGTACGAGCCTTTATGTAAGAAATCCAAGTAGCCCCATGTTGCTTGGATGTCAATTCCCTTTCGTGGAATGAGAAATTCTCCAAAGACAATTTTGGATAGATGAAAACTTCATATCTATGTATAGGAGATGAAGTTCAAGTACATACTTTTGGATTCTTAATATAGGCCAGTACAACCCTCTGATCTCTCAAAAACCCTAGCCAGGTAAAAACACAAAAACCCTAGCTCCAATGAAGAGAGTCCAATAAGATAAGATCACACCAACAATTCCTCCTTTGCCTCATGCAAGGCATCTCCTTTTCTCTTCCTCCTCATTAGGTACAACACTAGGGTTTTTCATGAAAACCTAACTCCTTACCTCCTTAGAGTAGAAACCCTAACACTCTAGACTTTAAGAATTCTCAAGAAACCCTAGTGCCTAAAACGAGTGAAAAAGTAAAAAAACATAATGTATAAAGGGGAAAAAGAGACTAATGTTGCTCCTCCTACATCTCTAACTCAATTGTAAATAAGAATAAGCATAAGATTATCAATGATTTCATCATCTACAATGTCTAACTCACAAAAACAAACCCAAACGTCTTATAAGAGCAATCTCCCAATAAGGACATGTTCTTTAAACATCATAACTTCTCCTAGGTTTTCCTCATGAACACCGGTGTCTTACTCCAAGAAGAGAAGTACAAAGAAAAGAGGACAATGATGATGTCAATTATGAAAGATCTATCTCATTCTTTACATATAGGGAGGTAATAAAGGCTAACAATACAAAATTGGGCCTAAAACCTTACAACCAACCTACTACAAACAAGTAAGCCCACACATGTGAATAATGCCTCCTACAAGTGACATATGTCAAGCTCCAAGGTGATTAGGATCCACGAGAAAATATCTAAGACAAAAGCACTCCTCATCCAAGGTCCAAAACTCCTCCTTCAAGGGATCTAATCATACAATGCCTCTTCAAGTCAGTGTCATTTCTGGGTCTACCCACATACATGTCCACTCCCTCAACCCAAGCTAGCATAATTCAAGTACAAGCCTCTATGTAAGAGATCCAAGTAGCCCCATGTTGTTGAGATGTCAATGCCCTCCCATGGAATGCCAACTTCTCCAATTACAATTTTATATAGCTGAAAATTTCATATATATGTGTAGGAGATTAATTTCAACTACGTACATCTTGCTTCTAACTATAAGCCAGTACAACCCTTTGAGCTCTCCAAAACCCTAGCCAAAAAAAAAACACAAAAACCCTAGCTCCAACGAAGAGAATCCAATAAGATAAGATCACTCTAATAATTCCTCCTTGGCCTCATGCAAGGCATCTCATTTTCTCTTCCTCCTCATTAGGTAAAACCCTAGGTTTTTTTATGAAAACCTAACTCCTTACCTCCTTAGAGCAGAAACCCTAACAACCTAGACTTCAAGAATGCTCAAGAAACCCTAGTGCCTAAAACGAGTGAAAAAGGTAAAAAATAGAATGAATAAAGGAGAAAAAAAGACTACTAGTTCTCCTCCTACATCTCAAACTCAATTGTAAATAAGAATAAGTATAACATAATCTTTGATTTCATCATCTCCAATATCTAACTCACAAGAACAAACCCAATCATCTTACAAGAGCAAGATCCCAACAAGGACATGTACTTTAAACATCATAACTTCTCATAGGTTTTCCTCATGAACACCAGTGTCTTACTCCAAGAAGACAAGTACAAATAAAAGACCACAATGATGATACATTGACGGTTCCTCGATCCAAGTGTCGGTTTTCATTTTATCCCCAGTTGCAAGTCGCATCCCAAACCATTTCGGTGACTCTTGGCCAATTCCTCGTCAGGTCATAAAAAATTAACGGGGCAACATTTTTGAGTTCTGTGAGATGTTGCAAGATTGTTTAAGCATGGACTAGGTGACCACATTATCCATTTGTTCTCGAGTCACCCTTTCATAAATTGGACCCCTTAATCCAAGTGTTGTATCGCTTCTTACTAAGAAAAACCCTAGTTCTCAAAATTGATGAATAAAGAAACTTCTAAGGGATGGGACCCGGTAGTGAGGGGTGCTCTAGTTGAAATCCTATGCAGGAATCCAATGGAGTCGGGGATTCCTCAATCTGGGTCTAGGTTTTCATTTTATTCCTAGTTGCAAGTCGCATCCCAAACCATTTCAGGGACTCTTGGCCAATACCTCTTTAGGGGATAAAAAGCTAATTGAGCATCATTTTTGAGTTCTGTGAGATATTGCAAGCGTGTTTAGGCATGGTCTAAGTGACCACTTTGTCCATCCTCTCCCAAGGAATGTTTTAATAAATTGTGTTGGGTATGTGTTATAATCTTTGCACGAGTAGTAGTGTTTGAGCGTATGTGCCAGGCGTGCAGGGGGTGGCCCCCCCCTCGCGGGGTGTAGGGGGGCGGAGCCCCCCGCGTGGGGGTACAGAGGCATCACCCCCAAAAAAAAAAATTATGCCTCGAGAAACGTGTCATGTATTTAGGTGGTTTTTTTGGCACATAGTTTTTTGTCGATGGTTTTTTATTTCTGGTTAAGGAATTAGGGTTTTGGACTAATCCAGGTCATTGGGTTAGGGTTTGGGATGCCCCTGGATCCTATATGTATATTGTATTGTAAACAATGTAACATAATGAATGAATATAATATATGTTGGCTTTCCTGGTTTGGGTTTCCAAGGGAAAAATCTTTATGTAATGTTTGTATTTGCCATTGTATCTTTTCTATTCTTTTCTGAATATCTGTTTACAATAGACATTGTACAAGGTTAGAATTTACAAATTGGAACCCTTAATCCAAATGTTGCATTACTTATAACTGAGAAAAACCCTATTTATTGAAATCGATGACTAAAGTGACTTCTGAGGCATGGCACCCGAGAGTGAGGGGTGTTCTAGCTAAAATCATATGCGAGTAATCCAACGGAATCGATGGTTCCTCAATCTGAATCTCGGTTTTCATTTTATGCGCAATTGCAAGCCGCATCCCAAACCATTTCAAGGACTCTTGACCAACACCTCCTTGGGGCATAAAAACCTAACAGAACAGTATTTTTGAGTTCCATGAAATGTTACAAGTTTGTTTCGGCATGGACTAGGTGACCACATTATCCATCTTCTCATGAGGCAAGATTTCATACATTGGACCCCTTAATCCAAATGTTGCATTACTTCTTACTGGGTGAAACCCTAGTTCTCGAAATCGATGAATAAAGCCACCTTTGAGACATGGGACCCGGGAGTGAAGGGTGCTCTAGTAGAAATCATATGCAAGAAAAACAATGGAGTCGACAGTTCCACAATACGAGTCTCGGTTTTCGTTTTATGCCCAGTTGCAAGCCTCATCCCAAACCATTTTAGGGTCTCTTGGCCAATTCCTCCTTGGGGCATAAAAACCTAACTAAGCAACATTTTTTAGTTCCATGAGATGTTGCAAGATTTTTTGGGCATGGACTAGGTGACCACATCATCCATCTTCTCCTGAGGTACGGTTTCATAAAATGGACCCCTTAATCGAAATGTTGCATTGCTTCTTACTAGGAAAAGCCCTAATTCTTGAAATCGATGAATAAAGAAACCTTTGAGGCATGGGACTCGAGAGTGATGGGTGATATAGCTGAAATCGTATGCCAGGAATCCAACGGAGTTGGCAGTTCCTCAATTCGAGTCTCGATTTTCATTTTATGAGTAGTTGCAAGACGGATCCCAAACCATTTCGGGGACTCTTGGAAAATACCTCCTGGGGCATAAAAACCTAACGTAGCAGCTTTATTGAGTTTAGTGAGATGTTGCAAGTTTTTTTAGGCATGGAATAGCTGACCACATTTTCCATCCGCTCCCAAGGCACGGTTTCATAAATTGAACCCCTTAATCAAAATGTTGCATTGCTTCTTATTGGGCGAAACCCTAGTTCTCAAAATCGATGAATAAAGAAACCTTCGAGGCATCGGACTCAGGAGTGAGGGATGGTATAGCTGAAATTGTATGCCAGGGATCCAATGGAGTCAACGTTTCCTCAATCCGAGTGTCGGTTTTTATTTTACACCCAGTTGCAAGTCGTATCCCAAACCATTTTGGGAACTCTTGGCCAATTCCTCCTTGGGGCATAGAAACCTAATGAAGCAACATTTTTTAATTTCGTGAGATGTTGCAAGCTTGTTTAGGCATGGTCTAGGTGACCACATTGTCCATCCTCTCTTGAGGCACGATTTCATAAATTGAACCCCTTAATCCAAATGTTGTATTGCTTCTCACTAAGCCAAACCCTAGTTCTCGAAATCGATGAATAAAGAAACTTATGAGGCATGTGAGCTAGGAGTGAGGGGTGCTCTTGTTGAAATCTTGTGCCAAGAATCCAACAAAGTTGTCGGTTTCTCAATATGAGTCTTAATTTTTGTTTTACTCCCAGTTGCAATTCGCATCCAAAACCATTTCGAGGACTCTTAGCTAATACCTCCTCGGGGCATAAAAACTTAACGGGGCATCTTTTTTGAGTTAAGTGAGATGTTGCAAGCTTGTTTATACATGGACTAGGTGGAAAATTTATCCATACGCTCTCGAGGCACAGTTTCGTAATTGGACCCCTTAATCCAAACGTTGGATTGTTTCTTACTCGGCGAAACCCTAGTTCTCAAAATCGATGAATAATGAAGCCTTCAAGGCATGGGAACCAAGAGTGGGGGGTGCTTTAGCTGAAATCGTATGCCTAGAATCCAACGAAGTCATGTTGCAAGCTTCTTTATACATGGACTAAGTGACAACTTTATCCATCCACTCCCGAGGCACGGTTTCATAATTGGACCCCTTAATCCAAACGTTGCATTGTTTCTTATTGGGCGAAACCCTAGTTCTAAAAATTGATGAATAAAGAATCCTTCAAGGCATGGGACCCAGGAGTGGGGGATGCTTTAGCTAAAATCGTATGCCCAAAATCCAATGGAGTCGATGGTTCCACAATATGAGTATCAATTTTTTTTAAGCCCAGTTGTGTTGGCAGCCCCGCAAGATTTTCGTCTTTTAAAGTGACAAATAACAATTCTTGTAGCTGCCTACACTTTGTCATGTAAATATTGATATTTGAAGGTGACTTTTTAAAAGGATGTTTCGATTGTTCCTATTTTATTTTTGTTTTCATGCTTCGTTCATGACTGAAAGCATGAATGAAGCATTGAAACTTATAATTGTATCGCAATTGTATCTAAGGCTTATGTCTCTAGAAGGGTGAATGTTCTTACAAATCTTTTAATGAATGTTGTTCTGCTTTGAAGCTTATCATATATCAATAAAACAGTTGTTTTAAGTTGCTCATGGATTATAAGTTATATCTTGAGTACTTGGAGAATACACCAAGAATCGAATGGCAATGGACTATAGGTTTGTTTCATTTATAATTCTTGGTAAATCATTTTTCATTTTAAATTATTGTAAGCTTTGGTTTGTAAAACGCCTCTTCTCCAAACCTTAAAAAATCAACTTCACCCATTGCACAATGATGAGATTCAAACACACCCGATCGTATCCTATACTTTGTTTGAGGTGTCAGTTAGAATCGACAGATCCATCATCACAAACCAAAGTCTTGGGTTTCGCTCTGTACTCATGGAATTCATTACCCGAAATGCCCGAATTTTCGTGGCATGAAACCCGTTATGCTCTCATTTTGGTCGTGCTAGGGTAACGATGAATTTTATTCCTTTGGTATTTGCCCTGTTTTCCTTTGTTTTTGAAACCCTTCATGCTCACAGTGAATTTTGGCCACCTTCGTGCCTGTCTGTCCGAACCCTTATGGCCCCTGTCATCCATGTCGAACCAAATGGCTCCCAAACCTTGCTTTTGTATGACGATGTGAGTGAAGACCTTAAGAGTCAGGGTTGGGTTGAGTTTCTCAAGAAATTCCATGGTTACAACTTGCAAGCAGCCCAAGAGTTCGCCCTCACTTTTGATGGATGTAGAGCCAAAGTGGATAATGTTCAATTGCAAATCACCAAGGAATTTCTGAGCGAGGTAACGGACCTTCCCCTCACCGGCCAGAAATGGTTTAAAAATTCAAAGCTGGAAGAGGTGCCATGGAGTTTGTTTTTTACCTCTCAGAAAATCCAGTGTTGTGACAAAGGTATACAAATATCTCTGTTGAAGATTAGGTGGCATGGTTTATTGGCAGTGTTGAGGCAATTCATTACATGTGAAGTTCTTTGTGGGCTCGTTTTCCTTTACCACATAAGACTGTTAATGCATTTCATTGGTTTTCAATTAAACATGTCATTTTACTTATTGAGGAGTTTATATAAAATGGCTAAGAGATATAAAAGGCAGAGTTTGAATTCCAGTTTATTCCACCATGGGTTAATTAGGTTGATGTTAGTCCATCATTTGAAACTATGGGGTGATGATTGGGATACTTTCCTAACTCGCAATGGATTTGTCACATTAAACCCTGTAGAGATGTATGTGGTTGATAAGCCTATGTTGGAAAGGCCTCTCATTCCTTCCAGTGAAAGACCAGTTTTCTTATGCGAAAAACCCTATGATAAGGATACACTCGATAAGAATATGTTCGAGCAACAGGATGTTGACCCTAGGGTCATTAAATATCCTAAGCGTGAGCAGTATGTTTTCCCTAATACCATTGCAAAGAGCATCAATAAACACTCGCGCAAACTGTCAAAGAAGAATCCAGAAATAGGGTTTAAAAACAAAAGGGCTGGGAGATTAATATCGAGGAGCCTATGAAATAGATCAAAATCTCATGTGAGCTTGATCAAATTGATCGAGGTCCATGAAAGCTCTGATTCCGAGATCGAAAATTTCTTGGCAGGGGAAGACCCAAATTACCCTAAACCGGATCTCAGTCAAAATTACGATTTTATAGATAATCTACCACCATGCCTGAAACATTAAAAAGATTTTCTAGGAATCAAACTCAGTCAAAAACCCACAGTGGATAGTGGTAGTGTTTTGACGCACAGTCATGTGTTTCCTCAACCAATTGTCCCAGCTCCACAGTGTGAGGTATGTTTACATTGGATAAGCCAATATTACACAGATGTCCCAGTTCTTCAAGCGAAGATCAAGACCCTTACGGATCAGAATGACTTGTTAACAATTGAAAACCGTGAGATCAAGATCAATGCACAAAGGCAAGGAAAACTTTTCAAAAGCACTGGCAATGTCATAATAAAAAAATGTTGAGTGTGTCAAAGCAGTGATTAACTCTAAGATTCTATGATTTGAATTTAGTATTCAGTTGAAAGGTAATATTTTTTGTTTATCTTAGTTATGCTTTTATTGTTATTTTATAATTAATATGGATTGATTTAGATTTTTGTTGGTTAAAATAAGACTAGCTACAGAATCAACAGATTTTGTAGCTAGTCAATTCTCATGTAAAATTTTGGAAATTACTAGTTAAATAAATATCTAAGTTCTTCATTTCAATTTTTTTTCAGGATATCATGTATTTTGTGGTGATATCAAAAGATGGAGTATTTCTGGACTTAGTTAATTAGCCATTTCTTTTGGCCCATTTTACATTAGATAGGCCAATATTACACAGATGTCCCAGTTCTTCAAGCGAAGATCAAGACCCTTACGTATCAAAATGACTTGTTAACAATTGAAAACTGTGAGCTCAAGATCAGTGCACAAAGGCAAGGAAAACTTTTCAAAAGCATTGGCAATGTCATAATAAAAAATGTTGAGTGTGTCAAAGCAGTGATTAACTCTAAGATTCTATGATTTGAATTTAGTATTCAGTTGAAAGGTAATAATTGTTGTCTATCTTAGTTATGCTTTTATTGTTATTTTATAATTAATATGGATTGATTTAGATTTTTGTTGGTTAAAATAAGACTAGCTACAGAATCAACAGATTATGTAGCTAGTCAATTCTCATGTAAAATTTTGGAAATTACTAGTTAAATAAATATCTAAGTTCTTCATTTCAAATTTTTTTCAGGATATCATGTATTTTGTGGTGATATCAAAAGATGGAGTATTTCTGGACTTAGTTAATTAGCCATTTCTTTTGGCTCATTTTGTAAAACAAAAACAAAACTGTTATAATTTTGGGAGATACAGTTTGATATTGAGTGGCTTTATGACCCTCTATTTTTGTAACTAGTAAATCCTCTTGAGATTTGATCCTATCCTACAAGATAGGATGTTTAGTTTACAAGAACTCTTCAAATACTACAGATTTTTGCAATGAAGGCATCTTGGCCTGTGGTAGAAGATGGGCGATTAATTCACAGACTTGAAAGGAACAACAATACGCATTTTAGCTTTAGCTTCTTGTAAATGGTGTCTTCATTTAAGTTTTGTTTATCCTAATATGATAATAGGTTTTGATAGCTTTAGACTTCACGATCTGTTATGTTTTGGGATAATTATTTTATAAATGTCGTCCATATTTGATGCTTCAGATATTAACAGTGTAATCATCCATTCAGCTTAAATGACAGGATTTCTCTTTAATTTTTAGTTGAATGATCAAATGCAATGTTGTTACAATCAGATTTATCTTGATGTAATCGTTTGTGATCATAAGATCACGGGACCTATTCATATCATATATTATGTTATTAAAACTCAATTGCCAACACATTGTTCTGCATTTATTCAGAACAGTCTTAAGGTTCATTGCAGGTTTCCCTCTTGGACATGGTAGTTGGATATTCACCACTCATGAAGATGCTTGGATACACCTCACTAACTCACTCACAAGTTAGTTTCTTTGTATTGTTTTTGTCATTTACATATCACTGAAACTAGAATGTATGGTTCAGCTTTTGACTATCCACATGTTCATGTTTCATTGAAATTTTTACAAGTTTTTTTCAGATTTATAAAGGAAAAACAAAAAAGTATCGTTATGTTCTTTCTTTATCTGATTCCTAGAAGCGATCATTTTTCACATTGATTTTCGTAAGTTTCGATTAAAACTTGCAATTGTATTTAATGTACATAAAAAATATTTGTATATCGTCTGCCTAAATACACCTATTACAGTTATATTAGAGTGTATGTACATATAGATATATAGTATTTGGTAATTAGATAGTTATTTATTTCTTTTGTTTGTTTCTTCTAGGACTTTTAGATTGGCTAACGGAGCCATTAAACCCATCAGAATGAGTTACACCAAATAGCTTGGGTTATTTAGACAACCCCGGACCAGACTCGTTCTTCCAGTTGACGGACAGACATTTTTTCTCGTCAACAAATGGCGCTAGAAGGAGGGCACAAGATAGCCTTATAGGATCCTTTATTTCGAATGTGTTTAATTTCCCCATGGCTCCCCAAATCACTGTGTTGGAACGTTCTTTCCACTTATCATTACCCGATGTTCCCAACGAGACAGTCTCTCACTTGTCCAAACTCACCTTTGATGGTGGAGGCAATGTATCTGCTAAAGACCACCTTAACAAGTTTTGGTGCAAATGCATCAAACATGACCTTTCTGATTTAAGAGTTTTGTGCAGATTGTTCGCTTTTACTTTTAAAGGTCGTATTAAACATTGGTTTGAGTCTTTTCTAGCATGTCAAATTTTTTATTGGTTTCAATTTGTAGATGAATTTTTAGATGCTTTTGAAATCTATGATTACAATCAATTATGTGAAGAATTTCAAACTTTGCTAATCAATGGTGATTCATCTTCAGAAGACTTTTCGACAAGAATCCATCATGTTCTCTATAAATTTAATCTCGATGACATGTCATTTGTATTAAATCTCCTCTATGATGCTTGCGTCCCTTTCATCCAGTCATATTCAATCGCGAATGACGAACCAGTTACAAATCTTATCACTCAATTGCGAGAAGAATTTTGTTCAGAGGATGAGAAGAATCCATCCGAAAATTTTGAATAAGCAAGGGGCGTAGAATCTATTGACAAGGTTCTCACTGACAACCAAAATGGTGTTTCCTCTGACTCATTGTATTTTCAATGTTCAACCATCTTGGAAGAAGATTAGTTTCTGGTTCAAGGTGAATGTCCTCATTCTTGTAAATCGTGCTCTAATCAATATTTAAATTCAGTTATTGAAGAACACTTAGGTGACAAAAATAATCTTAAACATTCTAACACTCCTATGAAATTGACTAGAGATGAAGATATGCAATTTGAAGGAGAAACATTAAACCTCCATCCTCAAGTAGTACCTTTTCAACATGAAAGATCAGATGTTTTTCTTGAAAGTTTTGAATTATCTATCACACGGGAGGCAAACCTAGATGATCATATTATGTTGAAGAATTTATCACGAAAACGGAGTGAAAGTTTCAAAGAAAGTGAAGAGAAATGTCTTGAGAATACCATTGTTAAATATCACAGCTCAGGAGATTATTTTCATGTACTTATTTCGGGTTCCTTTTACTCTTTATATCCCAATCTCTTCTTAGATTCCGGTGGACTTGATACTTTACCCACAACATCCTACTATTTTCCGCCACAATCATATCCTTTCGATATGCTAAGATTTGGTGAAATCAATTCCAAACATAACATTTACAAAGTCGGATTTGACGCTCTTTCACTTTCATCACTCACATGGGAAAAAGACACGTTGCGAGATGATTTTACACAGCTTATTTTCGAAAAATACAATGCACTCTCTCTTGTGGAGATCAAACATTCTGCGTTGCATATTCGTTCTTTAATAAGCTCGAATTTTAATGTTTATGCTTCACATTTTTAAATGATCAATCTCATAAAAGGAAGCGTTCAAATCAATGATCTAATTGATGTCATGAATCCTCTTATGATGCGTTCCCCGTTGATATATCCATTTCGTCAAAGTCATAGTTTGCATCCTAATTTTTATGACAGGATCTTAGAATGGCTTGAAGGTTCATACATAAAAAATCTTCATAATGAAGATAAAGTTGTGCTTGCCTAATTTCTACCTAAATATCTTAGAAGTGAGCATGACATGATTTTTTTTTATCCTCCATGTGAAGAAATTATTGAACACTTGGAAAATTGTCAGGATGTTGGGACACTTCAGCTTTGGCTGATGGTTATGTTAGGTCTCCATAATCTTGACAAGTTTTCCAAAATCACTTACACTCATCCATTCCATTATGACCCTTATCACGACAAGATTGCACAATGGCTGGAGGATTCATGCATCAAGGAATTTCAAGGGAATGGTAAGATCATGCTTACTTTGCTTTTAAATGGTGATTATGAAGGTAAGTATGATATATTTCTGTCATTTTTTGATATACTACCATTATTTTTAGTAATATTTGATTTTGTTTCCATTGCAGGATTGGAGTTACTCTGATGGCTACATTGGAAGCATGACTTCACGTAGTATTCTGATTTGTTTAATAGTTAGAATAGGTTTACGAGTAGGTTTTCTTTTAGTTTTATTTCTCACTGTTTCTCTTTGTATTAATGCAGTCATGAACACAAGTGGGCGCACCAAGAGAACCATAATATGATTGTTGTCAGGGAAGTTCACTTGATCCTTTTCTCTTTGCTTTTCATTGAATATTTCTTTTCAAAGCCGCAATATTACTATAAAAATTTTAAGTGGAAAGTAAAGAGATAAATAAATCTTAACTGTAAATTCAACCCTGACCCAAGGTACCACAAGTAGGACTACATTCACATCAATGAGGATTTTTCTATGTTCTTTCAGTCTCCCAAGAGATATTTCGTGTGATGTTTTCAGATCCACCTTTTGTACATATTTTTATGTTTTGATTTATTTTTATTTTCTGATTTTGGTTCTTTTCTTTTGTTTGTTTTCGATGATTTCTGGTTAAACTTATGTCTATGTCACCTTTTAGTTCGTGGAGGGAAACCATAATGCATCATTATGAAGCAACTGTTAAGGTCTTTTCAAGAGCATCAATGTTGTGAATTACTAAAACACGGACTAGCTAAAAGAAATTTTTTGTTTGAAATAGATTTCCTGGTCTCACTTTATAATTATGAAGACACGACCATCTTTAAAGGCTTTTTACGATGTCCCTGCTTTCAAAGAAAGCAACTCAAGTATGCCTTCCTGTCCTCAAAAAATTAGTTTCATCAAGGAACTAATTTCATATCATAATGAGGGTGATTAAGCAGAAAATGAAAGGCTGGAAAATAACAAGTGTTTTAAAGACTGAAATTTTTAGCATCACCCCGCTCTTTTGAATATCTTTAAATTTATTCCAGATTGTAAAAAATTTCTCAAGAGTTGTGGGAAGTGTTTGTAAACTCGTCAGGATACTGAACAGGTCTGTTGGTAGGGGGTAAATACATGCATGATTCCAAAACAACTTCGTCGGGGTACTGAACAGGCCCGCTGGCAGCGAAGCAATGTTAGGTTCAAGAAAATTCTCAGGTATAAATTTTGATATTGGTCATAAGCATCTTTCATTTTGAATTGAAACTTCTTGGACAGGGTAGAGGTGTCAGAGTGAGTTAATTGACATCCCTGTCGAGGCTATAAATGCCTGCTGGTAGTAATGGCCCTATCAACAGTATCGAAGCCATTGACTTGAATATCGTTTCTCTCATTTTTAAAATTTGTCACCGGATTTCATTTGAACATGAAGATATCTTAACCTGGAATGTGTAATGATCCTTGGAATACTTGATGTCCTTCAGCTATTTTTTATCTATAATCATTCTAAGCAATCCTAACATGAACTCGTCGGTGATGCAGAGATAACTGCTTCTCCTAGTAAGTCGCCATTGTTGGCAACCCTACACGATTTTCGTCTTTTAAAGAAACAAATAATAATTCATGTAGTTGCCTACGCTTTGTCATGTAAATATTGATATTTGAAGGTGAATTTTTAAAAGGATGTTTTGATTGTTCCTATTTTATTTTCATTTTCATGCTTTGTTCATGACTGAAAGCATGAATGAAGCATTGAAGCTTATAATTGTATCGCAATTGTATCTAAGGCGTATGTCTCTAGAAGGGTGAATGTTCTTACAAATCTTTTAATGAATGTTGTTCTGCTTTGAAGCTTATCATATATCAATAAAATAGTTTGTTTTAAGTTGCTCATGGATTATAATTTATATCTTGAGTACTTGGAGAATACACCAAGAATCGATTGGCAATGGACTATAGGTTTGTTTCATTTATAATTCTTGGTAAATCATTTTTCATTTTAAATTATCGTAAGCTTTGGTTTGTAAAACACCTCTTCTCCTAACCTTAGCAAATCAACTTCACCCATTGCACAATGATGAGATTCAAACACACTCGGTCGTATCCCGTACTTTGTTTGAGGTGTCAGTTCGAATCGACAGATTCATCATCACAAACCAGAGTCTTGGGTTTCGCTCTGTACTCATGGCATTCATTACCCGCAACGCTCGATTTTTTGTGGCATGAAAGCCCTTATGCTCTCATTTTGGTCGTACCAGGGTAACGGTGAGTTTTATTCCTTTGGTATTTGCTCTGGTTTCCTCTATTTTTGAAACCCTTCATGCTCAGAGTGAATTCTGGTCGCCTTCATGCCTGCCTATTTGAACCCTTATGGCCCCTGTCGTTCGTGTCGAACCAAATGGCTCCCAAACCTTGCTTTTGTATGACAATGCGAGTGAAGACCTTAAGAGTCAGGGTTGGGTTGAGTTTCTCAATAAATTCCAAGGTTACAACTTGCAAGTAGCCCAAGATTTCACCCTCACTTTCGATGGATGTCGAGCCAAAGTGGGTGATGTTCAATTACAAATCACCAAGGAGTTTTTGAGCGAGGCAATGGGCCTTCCCCTCACCGACCAGAAATGGTTTAAAAATTCAAAGCTGGAAGAGGTGCCATGGAGTTTGTTCTTTACCTCTCAGAAAATCCAGTGCTGTGATAAAGGTATGCCAATATCTCTGTTGAAGATTAGGTGGAATGGTTTATTGTCTGTGTTGAGGCAATTCATTACATGTGAAGATCGCTACGGGCTCGTTTTCCTTTACCACATAAGACTGTTAATGCATTTCATCAGTTTTCAATTAAACGTGCCATTTTACTTATTGAAGAGTTTATATAAAATGGATAAGAGATATAAAAGGCAGAGTTTGAATTCCAATTTATTCCACCATGGGTTAATTAGGTTGTTGTTAGTCCATCATTTGAAACTATCGGGTGACGATTGGGATACTTTCCTAACTCGCAATGGATTTGTTACATTAAACCCTGTAGAGATGCTTGTGGTTGATAAGCCTATGCTGGAAAGGCCTCTTGTTCCTTCCAGTGGCAGACCAGTTTTCTTATGCGAAAAACCCTATGATAGGGCTACGCTCAATAAGCCTATGTTCGAGCAATAGGATGCTAACCCTAGGTTCATTAAATCTCTTGAGTGTGAGCAGTATGTTTTCCCTAATACCATTGCAAAGATCGTTAATAAACACTCGCGCAAACTGTCAAAGAAGAATCCAGACATAGGGTTTAATAAAAAAGGGGTTGGGAGATTAATCTCAAGGAGCCTACGAAATAGATCAAAATCTCATGTGAGCTCGATCGAATCGATCGAGGTCCATGAAAGATCTGATTTCAAGATCGAAAAGTTCTTGGCAAGGGAAGACCCAAATTACCCTAAACCAGATCTCAGTCAGAATTACGACTTTATAGATAACCTGCCACCATGCCTGAAACATAAAAATGATTTTCCAAGAATCAAACTCAGTCAAAAACCCACAGTGGATAGTGGTAGTGTTTTGACGCACAGTCATGTGTTTCCTCAACCAATTGTCCCAACTCCATGGTGTGAGGTATGTTTACAATGGATAGGCCAATATTGCACAGATGTCTCAGTTCTTCAAGCGAAGATCAAGACCCTTACAGCTCAGAACGACTTATTAACAATTGAAAACCACGAGCTCAAGATCAGTGCACAAAGGTAAGGAAAACGTTTCAAAAGGACTGGCAATGTCATAATAAAAAATGTTGAGTGTGTCAAAGCAGTGATTAACTCTGAGATTCTATGATTCGAATTTAGTATTCAGTTGAAAGGTAAGATTTGTTGTTTATCTTAGTTTTGATTTTATCGTTATTGTATAATTAAAATGGATTGATTTAGATTTTTATTGGTTAAAATAAGACTAGCTACAAAATCAACAGATTTTGTAGCCAGTCAATTCTCATGTAAAATTTTGGAAAATACTAGTTAAAAAGATATCTAAGTTCTTCATTTCGGTTTTTTTTTTCAGGATATCATGTATCTTGTGGTGATCTCAAAAGATGAAGTATTTCTGGACTTAGTTAATTAGCCATTTCTTTTGGCTCATTTTGTAAAACAAAAACAAAACTTTTATAATTTTGGGAGATACAGTTTGATATTGAGTGGCTTTATGACCCTCTATATTTGTAACTAGTAAATCCTCTTGAGATTTGATCCTATCCTACAAGATAGGATGTTTAGTTTACAAGAACTCTTTAAATACTACAGATTTTTGTAATGAAGGCATCTTGGTCTGGGGCAGAAGATGGACGATTAATTCACAGACTTGAATGGAACAACAATACACATTTTAGCTTTAGCTTCTTGTAAATGGTGTCTTCATTTAAGTTTTTTTTATCCTGATATGATAATAGGTTTTGATAGCTTTAGAATTCATGATCTGTTATGTTTTGGGATAATTCTTTTATAAATATCATCCATATTTGATGCTTCGAATATTAACAGTGTGATCGTCCATTCAGCTTAAATGACAGGATTTCTCTTTAATTTTTAGTTGAATGATCAAATGCAATGTTGTTACAATCAGATTTATCTTAATCTAATCGCTTGCGATCATAAGATCACAGGACCTATTTGTATCATCCATTATGTTATTAAAACTCAACTGCCAAACATTGTTCTGCATTTATTCAGAACAGTCTTAAGGTTCATTGCAGGTTTCCCTCTTGGACGTGGTAGTTGGACGTTCACCACTCATGTAGATGCTTGGATACACCTCACTAACTCACTGACACGTTAGTTTCTTTGTATTGTTTTTGTCATTTACATATCATTGAAACTAGAATGTATGGTTCAGCTTTTGACTATCCACATGTTCATGTTTCATTGAAATTTTTACAAGTTTTTTCAGATTTATAAAGGAAAAACAAAAAAGTATTGTTATGTGCTTTCTTTATCTGCTTCCTAGAAGCGATCATTTTTCACATTGATTTTCGTAAGTTTCGATTAAAACTTGCAATTGTATTTAATGTACATAAACAAGATTTGTATACCGTATGCCTAAATACACCTATTACAGTTATATTATAGTGTATGTACATATAGATATATAGTATTTGGTAAATAGATAGTTATTTATTTCTTTTGTTTATTTCTTCTAGGACTTTTAGATTGGCTAACGGAGCCATTAAACCCGTTAGAACAAGTTACACCAAACGGATTGGGTTATTTAGACAACCCCGGACTGGACTCGTTCTTCCAGTTGATGGACGGTCATTTTTTCCTGTCAACAAGTTGCAAGATGCATCCCTAACCATTTCGGAGCCTCTTGGCCAATTCCTCCTTGGGGCATAAAAACCTAACGAAGCCTCATTTTTTATTTTTGTGAGATGGTGCAAGTTGGTTTAGGCATGGACTAGGTGACCACTTTGTCCATACACTCTCGAGACATGATTTCATAAATTGAAACCCTTAATTCAAATGTTGCATTTCTTCTTACTGATCAAAAACCCTAGTTATCGAAATCGATGAATAAAGCAACCTACAAGGCATGGGACCTGGGAGTGAGGGGTTCTCTAGCTGAAATCATATTCCAGGAATCAAATGGAGTCGATGGTATCTCAATTTAAGTCTTGGTTTTCTTTTTATACCCAGTTGCAAGTCACATCCCAAACCATTTCAAGGATTCCTTGCCAATTCCTCCTTGGGGCATAAAAACCTAATGTAGTAGCATTTTTTAGTTCCATGAGATGATGCAAGCTTGTTAAGGAATGGAATAGGTGACCACATTTTCCATATGCTCCAGAGGCATGGTTTCATAAATTAGACCCCTTAATCGAAATGTTGCATTGATTCTTACTAAGTAAAACCCTAGTTCTCGAAATTGATGAATAAAACAAATTATGAGGCAGGAGACCCAGGAATTAGGGGTGCTTGTTGGTATGTTTTACAGGAAAGCGTGTGTTTGTCATTGATGGCAAGAATAGAAGTGTCAATGTTTTATAGGAAAAGCATAAGCTCAGGAGGAGAAACGAACAGTATGCAGAAACAAGAAAGCTTGAAAGAGATAGCAGTTTCCAGAATTGCAGACGAGGTCCAAGAGACAGACTCGCAGGAGGAGAAAAGGTCGAGACCTGTGAACACTTAGAAAATATTCTAAGTCGGAGAGATCATAATCTCAGGAGGAAGAGAGACAATGGTCATTGGATCATCGATCCAAAAGACGAGTAATCGTTAAATCCAGTGGATTTGTGAGGAGGTTACCATTCAGGGAATCTCACTTCAGAAGAATTGGCAACTTGAAAGTTGAATTACCCGAAGCCCAAAATCTGAAATGAATGTGGACCATGGGATCTAGAGAAAAATGTGATGACCATTGGATTGAATTAGTGGAAGGACGGGATAAGAAAGGGCTGAGATATGAGATCACGATCACTCGAATATACGTCGACCATCGGATCAAATTAATTGAAGGGTAAGTTAAACGGGGCTAAAGAATTGAGAATTTGATTATCCGAATACCCGTCAGTCATCGGATCAAACACAAATTTTCATCAGTCATTGGATCATTCTAAGTGGAAGGACAGGATAAGCTAGAAGAGCTTCATCACAGACAGATCAGGTCATTGATCTAAGATCCTGATCCAACGAACATCATTCGTTACAGGTATAAATATGTGAGGAGATTAATCTCTGGAAAAAATCTCACTTAAGACGTCAGTTTGAGATTTGAAATCGTCGAAGTCCGGAGAACCGGAGAGCCTAAATATGTTCTCAACCATCGGATCATCCGAAGAAGATTGCAATCGTCAGATCATTCTAAAGTGGAAGGACAGGATAAATTGGGTAAAGGGTGTGCTAATCTCAACAGTCGAGAATTGGGGACTATGATATACAGTCGACAAGGCATATCGGACCCCCCCCCCGATATTTTTTCATTTAACCATGGGGGAGGGTTCTGAGTTGGTGGTATTTTCCTTGTGGGACCCTCATACGTGTCACCTTTCTTTTAACTCGGACCCCCCTTGCTCATTACCACTTACCCCCTGACACCCCCTCTGAGTAAACCACCAAATCACTCATACATAAAACCTCTGTGCTCTAATGTCACACTCCACTACCCGCTACACGTCACACTCCACTACCGCGCTCTTTCTCCACATTCCACTACATTGCCTACACATCTCACCCACGTCAACAGACCACCTCAGCAAGGACATGTGTGTTGGTTGTGGAGCCTGATTATCTCCCTGATTCATAGGTCTTTTACTTTCAGCCGTGTTTATACCCCATGAAGTGTTTACACCCCAAAAGTATGTACTCGCATCCACGTTGGGGAGTGTAGAGGGGGGGTACCCCCTCTGCGGGGTCCGGGGGGGCTATCCCCCCGGCTGGAGGGTCTGGGGGCAAGCGGGCCCCCCAGGGGCGAAGCCCCCGAAGGAAAAATTGCCTTATAAAAGTATATTGTAAATTCATTGTAAATCTGGACCGTTCATTATAAGGTCGCAGATCTAACGGTAGAAATTATGTTAGGATTTTTTTCCCTAGAAGGTAACCCTCCTTTATGAGGGAAATGTATTGCGGCTATGTATGATGGTGAATGTTGTATTCTGAGATAGGAGACTGTGAAAGAAAGCAGAGGAAGTTACAGCGGGTTTGTTGTAGGTTGTATCCCTTCATATGTTGGATAATAATAAAGGAAGGAGCTGGCAATTTCTCTGGTGGACGTAGCCCACACTGGGTGAACCATGTAAATCTGTGTCTCTATTGTAATGTGTATCTTCTGTGTTTTTTTTCCGCATTTGTTTTATTTTATTGCTCCACGGTCCTATTTTTCTAACAACTGGTATTAGAGCGAAAGGTAACTCGCGGGAAAAGAGGGTTCCTGGTTCAAGTGGGAGCAATGTCAGAAGATGGAAAGTTTAGGGTCGATAAATTTAATGGCCAAAACTACCAGTTATGGAAGATGCAGATGGAAGAATATTTATATCAGAAGGATCTAGTCCTACCATTGGGCGAAATAGCAAAGAAGTTGGAGACTACGAACGACGAAGAATGGGAGATTATTGATAGAAAGGCTCTAGGAATGATACGGCTGAGCCTGACAGCATCGGTGGCTTTCAATATTTCGAAAGAAAAGACAACGAAGGGTTTGATGGACGCATTGGCCAAATTGTATGAAAAACCCTCGGCGTCCAATAAGGTATTTCTAATGAAGATATTATTTAATATGAAGATGTTGGAAGGTGGGTCTGTTGTAGATCATTTAAATGATTTGAATACGGTTACTAATCAACTAAGTTTTGTAAAAGTGGACTTTGATGATGAGGTCAGGTCTCTTCTAATAATGTGCTCATTTCCAGAAAGTTGGAACGGCTTGGTCATGGTTGTAAGTAAATCTGTCTCTGGTTCAAATACTTTAAAATTTAAAGATGTTGTTGGTGTTATCCTTAGTGAGGAAATGCGACGGAAAAGCACGGGTGAGACATCAGGAAATGCGTTGAACATGGAGAACAGAGGAAGACAAAAGGATAGAGGAAAGGGTTTCGGGAATCGTGGTAATTCTAGGAAGGGCAGATCCAAATCCAAACTATGAAAGATAGAGTGTTGGAATTGTGGGAAGAAAGGACATCTGAAGAAAGACTACAGAGCTCCAAAGAAACAAAGAGATGGACAGTAGGAGAGAAATCGGGAAGAAAATGTAACAGGTGATGTGTTACAATATGCTTTGATTCTTTCTATAGATAATATTTTTGAGTATTTGGCAGTAGATTCAGGGGCTTCATTTCATGCCACACCCCATAGGAAACATTTTCTATATTATGTTCAAGATGATTTTGGACAGGTTCATTTGGGTGACGATGCACCATGCAAAATTGTTGGAATGGGAAAGGTAAAAATAAAGCAACGCAATGGAAACCAATGGTTGTTGAAAGAGGTAAGACATGTTCCAGATTTAAGGAAAAATTTAATTTCAACATGATATTTGTCAAGTGAAGGTTGTATATCCATATTTACAGATAAGACATGGAAGGTCATCAAATGATCATTGGTGATAGCAAAAGGAGAGAAGGTAGGTACATTGTATTTATGTACTGGTAATATTGACTCTTCTATATCTTTAGCTTCTACAGGAGTGGATACAGCACTGTGGCATCATAGGCTGGGACACATGAGTGAGAAGCGTATGTAGATACTTCGCAAAATAAATTTGTTGCTGGATCTTAAACAAATTGATTTGGACTTATGTGAGCATTGTGTTTATGGAAAACAAAAGAGAGATAGATCTCTCAGAGTCGGAAAAGAAAAGAAGAATGAAAGGTTATAGCTTGTTCATACAGATGTATGGATACCATCTCAGGTATCATCTCTTGGTGGCTCTCATTATTATATTACTTTTATTGATGATGCAACTAGAAAAACTTGGGTTTATTGCATTTGACAAAAATCTGATGTTTTTTATACTTTTAAGAAATGGAAATCTTTGGTTGAGAATGAGACAGGAAAAAAGTTGAAGTGTCTCAGATCAGATAATGGAGGTGAATATTGCAGCAAAGAGTTTGATGATTACTGTTCATACCATGGGATTCGTAGAGAGAAGACAATTCCGAGAACACCACAAGAAAATGGTGTGTCAGAAAGGATGAACAGGACAATCATGGAGCATGCAGGGAGTATGAGATTGCATGTTGGTTTGCCCTTACAATTTTGGGCAGATGTTGTAGATATTGTTGTTTACTTAATAAACAGAGGACCTTCAAGCTCTTTGGATGGTAGAATTCCAGAGGAGGAATGGACAGGAAAAAAGGTAAAC